>WURT03274721.1:0-25495 GCA_009936505.3 Holothuria glaberrima
ATAAACGGGGACCTGCAGTTATAAAAAAGTCGTGTTTTATATTGCAATTTCCTGCTATATATTTACCCGTTAGGGGTGGTACAATCAAAGGGTAAAGTGGACCCCCCAACCAATAGCCCCCCCCCCCCCCCCCCCCCCGTAACCGCGATGAGCTCAGTGAACTGTGGGAATTTATTGCAGACACTACTGAACAAACAATAGCTCTATACCCACAGGAACTGAGACAGTTGTAAAACTGGCTGCGTAAGAGATACACAGGCTAACAGCTAATCTGCCTGATTGGGGTGTGAAAGGATGATATGACTCATTTCATAAGTCAGCAAACCAACTAGAAATTCCCATTCAGTTCCCCAGCTAGCGGGTGAAGTACACAAACTGCATTTAGTCGAACTCCTCATGTTCAAAATTTTGACTTTTCTGGCAGTTTGGGGGATTTGACAAACTTTATATTTTTGGAAACGTCATGTCTTAATGAGTAAAAAAATCCATCTTGGCATTTGAACAAATTCCAATTTTGCCGCCATTTGGAATTTTTATCACAATGGCCCCCGTGCAGCAGATCTAAATGACCTCAAACCCATTATTTTGAAGGCTAGTAACGTATGTGTTGAAGTGCTCTAAATACAGAATACATATCAATAAGTTAGAACGTGCCCCGAAGCCCCGACTGTACGGCTATCTAAGATTTTCAAAATGGCCATAGTGAAGATGTATTTCTATAATATTCAGTCTTAGAGTGACATGGGGCTTTGTTTATAGGGACAACACCTACCTTTTAAGAAATGTTCCGTTAGAGTTCAGGTCAACCAAAATCTCGGACGATACAAAATGGCCGACCTAAATGGTGGATAAAACAAATTGGCCGCATTGTAATAATTACAGACTATTTAAAAAGTAAAGGGAATAATCGTTAAAAATACTTTTTACAGAGTTGTTCTTAAGATCTGTCCATATCCCTTCAAAAATATCCAAAAGCTGTTTTGAACATTTCTGTCAGGATACAGGTCAACCTTAATAGCAGAAAAATCAAAATGGCCTTTATGTAGTAATTAAAATTTTACAAAAAAAGGGAAACATTGTGATTAAAAACATTTTTGACATATTTGCTTTGAATATATCAGGGCCGTAGCCTGCGGGGGCAGGGGAAAATTATCCCCTGAGTTTCCCTAAACTTCCTAAATGAAAAATGGCCTACAAGTACTAAGAAAAAATATTAAATAATGTTTTAAATTCCATTATTAATGATTTTAACGCCCTCAGACCTGGGAAATCGCATACATAAAAGTTCATTTTTCTTAATTTCCCAGGGGAGCTCACTGAACCACCCCCTTACAGGCTTCTGTGGAAGAAACTCGAACTGACGAACACAACCTCCTTCCTCATGCATGATGCACAGAACACAACTTAAGCCTAAATTTCTGAGATCTTTAAGAATGTTTTTCACTCATTGCTTACGTGAGTGAGTATGCTTATACCTTTAATTGTGAGTTTCTAAAATCAATGTGCATGTGAAGTACCGTTTAGTCCTGTTTTCTCCTACAAAGTGATCTTACGGAATAAGTTATTTCCAGTGTTGTAACGAGTCACCCTTAGGTCGAGTCACAAGTCAATTCAAGTCAACGGTGGTCGAGTCGCAAACCAAGTCAAGTCATTCGTCACATTGCTCAAGTCAAGTCAAGTCGAGCACATTTTCAAGTCAAGTCAAGGCAAAAACCAAGTCAAGTCAAGTCAGACATTTTGGTCGAGTCAACTCGAGTCAGTTGCTGGTGTCTACAATTTAGTCAATGCAAATCACACTATCACATAATCAGAGTAAATTGGAAAACTGGTATATTCTACTTTGGTGAGACCTGGAGACAACTGTCTCGTTTCTGCCTTTTCTGAAGTGTACCTGTCACTGACTGCAATCTCTCTCTATGGTGTGCCACAGGCATAGGCGGGAATACTGGGGCGAAGGGGCATTCGTCCCCACACTTTTTTCCAGAGTTAAAAAAAAAATAATGAAAAAAAAAAATAAAGATTTTGCAATGTTTAAATGAAGTAAATCATTTTTATCAAATATTAGAATATGCTATGAAGATTTTTCTCGACGCGGACTCCCAGAGAGAACTAACATATACAGTTGAAATTTTGTCTGGCACCGCCAAATTTATTTCAAACCATGGACGTCTTCTACGCCCTATTATGACTTGAAGCTCTGAAATAAGAGTCACTGAAAGTACTAATGTACGCAATTAAATGCACCATGGCCCTTGCGAACAAAATTTAAAACTGAACCTACCCATGCATAAGGTGCAGCGTTTCTCGGTAAGTTTTTCTGCGTGCTAAACGTAACATTAATATTAATTTATGTCTCATTAGTACTGCTGTGCGTCGGAAAACTTTGGTGACATTGAATCGTTACTACTTCCTGTAGGACAATTTGAGTAAAGAACTATTTCCAGAAGCCCTGCTACCCCACCCGCTTTTCTATTTTCTCACCAACTACCACCATCCTTATCAAATGGACTGGCACTTACCATCTTAAATTTGCAATGTAAAAAATAATTGGCATTTCAAATTACACCTAGGACAAGCGAGGTTTTCTTTATAAATGGTCTAGAATGACCGTAAAAGCCGATAAATTTAAGAAAATTTACTCGGGGACCCTTGTCTTGAAAGAAAGAACCATAGAGCAAGACATAGGTTCAGACATCCTGAATCGGAAAGAACAAGCACCTGAGGGAAATGGGTGATTTGGATTTTTTATCCGTAAGGAACAATACTCCGTTTAAAAATAAAGAAAAACAAAAGGCTACACAACTAAATGTCACAAACAACGCGGTTTATTTGGCGAACTTCGGCGTTCCCGTTTTCAGTATTGTTTTGGATTCGGAATTACTTTCTGTAGAACATCTCACTTGTCATGGCTTCGTCCAAACACTTCCATTTTCATTGTAACCACCAATGAATGCCCTATGGTCTTACGCGGCGGAGGGGAATATTTTAACCAAAATTTTTATCACATAGATGTATGTATATAAATTTACCAAAGTTTTTTTAGATTCAAGTTGTAAGGCACGGGTAGTGTCATTTCCGTAAAATGGGACAGGCGCTAAGCGAAGAAGGGGAAGGCAAACGCCCCCTCCTCCTTGAGGATACTTTCCTTATGTTTTCTATTACTCATACCCCAAAGAAGTCCTCAAATGAGAGTTTTTTTTTTCGCGCACTTCGCGCGCATCCACTCTTACTAGTACTAGATCTCCTTTTCTGAAAAATATTGTTCCGTAGCCCCGCGAAAACCCTCAAACCAATAAAGTATTTCGGAATGAACACAAGGAGCGCAGTTCAAAGGTCAAATGAGGGGAATCCACAGGGAACTGACGAGCTTTTTTCCACCACCACTGTGAAGCTGGAGGCTATATACAACCAGTGAGAGCCGCTACGCGGACACGCGGTTGATGGCGGGATGTAAACACACAAAAATTACATGTACGTACGTTATGATTGTACAACGCGTACACCACGTACATTATGCAGAAGACAAGACATGCAGGAACTTAACTTGTGCATGTAGCTAACTAGCTAGCTGCAACTCGTAAGCCTCACAGTAGCAGGATGGTTACGTTGTCGATGCAGTTTAGCGAACATTGTCATTCGGCTTACAAAATTTAGGCTATTGAGATTAAGGCCTATGGAAGATGGTGATGTATCTACAGATTTAATTCGATAACGTCGAGTCGAGTAAACTAGGACTTAAACTAGTCTCTTTTTGAAAGGGTTAACTAGCTTGTCGCTCTAACGTTAATAGTGTTTGCCACACTGAAAATGCCCGAACTCTAAAC
Source organism: Holothuria glaberrima (assembly GCA_009936505.3). Lineage (NCBI taxonomy): Eukaryota > Metazoa > Echinodermata > Holothuroidea > Aspidochirotida > Holothuriidae > Holothuria > Holothuria glaberrima. Next base: position 3,825 of record WURT03274721.1, read on the forward strand.
TCTAACGTTAGGACTACAACACATTTCCATTTAGAATGGAAGAAATGTGTGTGATAATGATCACTCGAAAAATATTGTAAAGGAAATAACCTACGATTTCCCTTCACTAACCTCCTTTATAAAGTTCGTTAGCGTCACCCGGCCCACACCGTCTAGAGTGCATGCAGTAAAGACAATACATAGTTAGTATAGTAAGCAGACAAGATAGATTGGCCACTAATCAAATACTAGTGATGAATTATGGATACTATACATTTCTTGTCAAGAACTGCACTGAAAAAGATGTACAAAAACACTTCAGAATAAAAAACAAAATCATAACAATTTTATTTAACGGTTAACTTACTTTGAACAATTTATTTTAGAACACAGCATTATATGTCCAAAAAGTCAATAGTCCAACAAGCTTAATTTAATCATGTTTATCAAACTGCTATAAATGTAAAAACTGTTCATTACATAGAACACTTAGTTGAGAAACATATTTCTCAGTCTTAACATGTTGGCCTCCTCATAAGAAGTATGCGCGACATACGTTTATTTATTTCCTTTACTAAGCACGCCTTTTTCTGAACAAGAATTTCATATTGACAAAAAAATAAGTTCTCGTTAAAACGTTTACAGCTCAGTGAAATAAAAGAATGAGGATAAACGTTAATGATACACTTGTTAGACACTGATAGTAAAAGTATCGGGGCCATAAAGGATCATCAATATACTAGCTAGTGAAGCACATACATTGGTTGGCGCGCCATAGTGTACTAGGGCTGTACAATGCGACCAAAATGGTCGCATTGGCGACCATTTTGTCAGTCCGTGCGACCCCTGAATTTGATTCAGTGGCCGATGGCGAGTAATGTATTGTACTTTTGATCGCCTGAAATTGAAATGATTATTAGAGACTCAATTCTCAGCACTGAAACCGCTCGAATCGCCGGTCACAGTAACAAACATGGTCCTCGGAATCCTCACGTGTTTCAATTCCCAGCAACCCTCGTTTCTTTCTTGTCAAGCTGTTCTCATTTCACAGAACCCCCCCCCCCTTTTTTGAACTCAACAGTGAATTTTATTTCAGCACCATAAATTGTGATGAACTGATGATGCAGCATATGAGATACAGAGATATTCTGGCTAATGTCGGCTTTGGCTGAGCCGGCGACTCTTTCATAGGTTTCAGTAGCCAGTAAGCTGGGCAAGTGTTTTGGGGATTTAGTGGCCAGTGGCCAGTCCCCACTTGTTCATGTATATACAGTCCTGAGTGTAAGGAAATTTTGTTTTGCCAAAATACGTCGTTGGTTGCAAGAATTGGCACTTCCCAGGCTTAATTTCCATCCAGGCGCGTAGCTAAGGGGTGGTTTGGGGTTGAACCGCCCCCCCCCCCCGATGGCCCAAGCTTGAATAAATAATTTCAAATGAAAAACACATGATCACTATAACGTGTATAACGTTTGAGGCACAAACATTGCAACATTTCGCATCTGCATGGAGACCTAAAAAGCCGTTTTTTCCTCCAAACGAGAGGGGTCTAAGGGCAGGGGGACACCCATCTCCTTGGACCCTCTCCATGTCACACTCCAAGAAAACCTCTCCGTGACACAATCCTGGCTACGCGCCTATTTCCCTGAAGATTGTTTTTAATTTGCAGTCTCATGTGTTAAAAAATTTGAACTTCAGCTTGAAAAACCTTGCCTTTGTATAAAATCTCCACAAATTAACGGAGGTATAATACTTTTTTTTCTCCTCGAAGAGCATTCTCCGGCAGGTGTGCAGTACCCTGTGTTGGGCTCTCCAGTAGTAATATCCCGATGAGGGTCCTCTTTGGCAAAGACCCAGAATCTCTGTTGTAATTATAAAATATTGATACGAATGAGCAAATATACTTGCAGACTTTTACAGATTAGATTGCGTTGTGATCCCCGACCTAGTTATGAGTTTTCCCTATACAGAGGTTGAAGATATATTTCTTCTAATTTTTGGAAAGGTGTTCTGCCCAGAATAATTCCATGCTATGCGCCAATAATTGTCATGCGATATATGGGGGTGTGAGAACCGTAATTAACCGGACTCATGTGCACAAGGCGCGATGAAATTTTGCATTACAATCATTTCCATGATTATTCTTGCATAAAGACTCTTCACCAAGATCACTTTTAATTCCTAAGCAACATGTGTCTGTCAATAAATAGGGAGTCTGATACCTTATAGGCTAAAGCTTTCATTTTTCATAAAATATTTCTTCCAAAAAGTCGGGGAAGGGGTAAAGAATTCCCCTGAATTGTTGCAATGCATGTGCTCCTCCATAATTACACTTGAGCGCACGAACAAATGACCTCATCATTCAACCCTCACATAAACGATACGAATACGTTGTTTAAAATGGTATCCGCGTGTAACTTTGTTTTTGATAGATAATTATGAAGATACCAAAATTACACCTTATACTTTACCCCCTATATCAGCCTGTGGCTACATGGACTGTTGGATTCATTCTGTTCGGAAATTTTCGGATATCGATTGGAGTTAAGCGCCCCATGGCCTTCCCTAACTTCACATACTAATGCAATACTGTGCACAAACTTTCAAAGCAGCACGTAGCATCATAGCCTATAAAACTTGTGGACAATGTTAGTTGTTAACTTAAACCACCTTGCCGACACTCATGTTTCAAGTACACTTATTCAAACTATTTGATCGGTCCCTTTAACCTAAAGTGATTTACTTTCCTATCTACTATATTCACTCTATTCTTAGTAAGGACCGGGTTATATATGATCACGTTCAGTGACTAATTTAATCAGTCATTGATGTTTTGACCAAATGTTTACCGAAGAAGTCAATTTTAACGATGAATTTGGTCAAATCAGACCACTTTGTGACAAAAACTAAAACGGAAATTTAAGGCAATTTTTAAAATCCACCCGGACGCTTGATAACAATAGGCTGAATTAATGATTGTCTTAAACGACAAGCAAATGTTAAAATTTATCTGAACATATAAAGCAAACATGCAAAAGGATTAGGCGTCTGGTGCCTGAACAACAAGCCGATGGTCTCTTCTTGCCCTCCGTCCGACTTCCCTGTCAGGGGCATCTTTTTAAAAACCTGACAACCTCACTCTGTATGACTGCATCGGACGCCAAAGTAGTGCTTCTATTCTTTCGAATAGACTCTGTCATTGTGTAAGAAAAAAGAAAAATCTAAGTTCTATGTCGCCTTGGATCTAAATATATTTTTGATTTGCTTTGCTCTTTCCATTTCCTCAATACAAAGAAGTCCAGTAGAAGATACACAGAGACTGGGTTGTTAGATGACTTTGTGTGTACTGTAGTTAAGTTTTCAACATGGTATTGCTTTGTATACCACCGCTCAGCATCTAAGCTAAATACTAAAATTTTGCAAAGCCGTGTTCAATTCATTTATCCCTTCCAGCATAGGAATCGGAATCCGACAATGCTGCGTGATACTTTGACTAAAATTAGCAATACTAGACGATCCATGCATACTTTGAGGAATCTACTGTTTGACTCTATTTAAGAGTTTCCAACATCTTTTTACTTACTTTCCACAACCTTCCGAAAGAGAAAATCTTTCCAAGCTATCTTCCCCCCTTGGCCCGTCCAGTTTACTGCCTTTACCACATCGTTAGTCATTATTTCAGTTAATATCCTTATGATCGCCGATCGTAAACTATGGCCGCCAACTGAAGACATCTTTCTGGTCTGTATTAGAAAGGTTTATTAGAAATGAATAATATGACGGGCGTATTTCCACTTCTCAACGACGTAGACAGGGGGAGAAGGGGCGGTCGCCACCCCTCAACGAGGGGAAAAGAGGAAGAAGAAAAAAGAAAAAAAGAGAAAAAAGGGAGGAAAAAGAGGGGAGAGAGGGGCAGTGGTAGTACCCCTGGGGACCAAGAAGGGGTGGGGAGAAGGAATGTAAAGCCCAGGAAGGCAAACAAGACATGGATTTTGAAGGGGTGTGGTTAGGCGTTAATGTTGAACCAACCCCCCCCCCCCACCTCACCCCGACGACACACTTTCCGAACGCAGGGACCTTAACCCCATGCGTATAGCGCAAAGCGCTCTGTTACCCAATACATTTCTGATTCATGTATATGAAATATAAATTTAAGCCCTTTTGACAAATTAAAGACGCTGAGAGTAAAAGAAAATTAGATTAATAAAATAAAATTATAGAAATACAAGTGTAAAGAATTAATACCATTTGCCTCTCTACAGCCTTATCTGTGGCCATCCCTTGGTTATTGTTAGTCAACTCTTCCGCCGTTGTGACCGGTAATTGAATGTCTTCTGGAATATCCTCGAAATTCTAACCGCCTTGTTGCAGTAACAAAATCAAATTATTATTTGTTTGGAGCTGCTGCTTCATCTCTTTCATCTCTGTCTTCATTTGAGTTAACATGGCGATTATCAAGTTATCTTTTGCTGCGAAGGAATAAAATAAATCTAGTTGCAACTGCATTTATATCTATAAATTGAATGCAATTTATCATAATAAGTTACAGACGTTTCATGCACATTTGTGGTCACTCGTGGTTTGATTTATTCAACAATTCAAGAGTTGTTTATATAATTATAAGCTGTCCAGTTAATGTCTCACTGTTGTTCAATGCCAGTTTTACTCTTTGTAAGTTTTATAATCCGAAACACTGTCAGAATGGCTCCAGGTGTGGCAGGGACCATGCCCTTCCAATCGAGGAAGTTTTCCAATTTCGTCGGAGAGCCTTATCATGTACGATATACCGTATTATTTAATACCCAACGACGATAAAAATTAGACCTAACGGATTCCTTCATTTTAATAAGTTTTCGGTTTTGGTTTTGAAAAATTGAGAATTTGGAAATATTTTTTAAACAAAATTGGAAAATTTTATAAGATTTTTGAGTTAAATTTTGTGGTTTTATGGAAGACTCCAGGTTTCTAATCTTTGCACAATTAAACAGATCGTCGGGGCGACTCACTGTTGCCAGGACTACATTTTTGTCCTGCGTATTAAAGCTCCTGATTGACCCATCCCATCTTTTGAAGGTGCCTCGCAACCTTATTTACTTCTGCCAATGACCCATTTTAGTCTTGTGACATTTTCTTTGTACCTAAAGTCATAATATTTATACTAATGCAATTTATGTAGTGAAGCGTCATGAAAATGTCTTTCACACGAAGTTAGAAGACATCTGTGAGCATCCATTTTGAAAGATTTCAGCTGTTGTGAGCTGATGTTTCGAAAGTTAAAAGGTAGGTGACTGCCTGCTTTCTGTGTAATCACAAAAAATTAAAGTTTAAGACTAAAACTAAAAAACAGTAGTATCTTCATACCATTAACTATCCCAGGGCCTGCAAAGGTTGTCCTTGACGAAAAAGCCGTCGAGTTTGAAGACGAGAAAGGTACGTTACTGGTTGAAGGAGTTGTAACCGTTGTCGGGGTCAGCACATTACTTGGTCCTGATGAAGAATGCCTGGTCTCTGGAGATATGTTCGGTGTTGTTGCTAAATTGCTCGAGGATCCTGAAGATGAGGACTTAGGAACACTGCAGTTACGAGATGGAAAAGCCTGTCCTAGCGGTCTAAGTGGTGAAGACGGGGGACTGTGGCGTTCTCATCAGGTCTGTTCCGACTTCACTATCTGTCTCGTCGGAGGAGGAAATGTATCTTCTAGTGGACCTACATGATTATGATAGGGACAAAATATGATTTGAGAAGACAATGCAGTAGTTGCTTTACTAACACCCTGAGTTGGAGGAAACAAAGACACATTGTACAGAAAAAGACATAAAAATCTTAGTGAGTAATGTCTGAACTATATCGCGCAATTTCAAGGGCTACCATGCACTCAGTCGAGTAGCCAGAAAAAGTCATGTACTGAAGGGGATAAGATAAATACCTTTAACTTTCTTGCGGTGTAAGCCATGCCTCTGTCCCATTATCCCGGCAGTGCGCATTGGGACAGGAATTTGGGATTCGAATACTGTCTTTACTATGAGGATACCCCCGCCAAATATAGGGACAAAATATTCAACACCTTTGTGTTGTTTCATCTCTTATCCTTTACCCAATCGCCATTCTCTTACTCCTTCGAGTCCCTCTGTCATTTTTCCAAACTCTGGTCCCGCTACGGCGTAACTTAAAACAAAGGAAAGAGGTCCTCCAGCTGTATTTTTACAGAGCAGTTGGACTATGTAAAATGATTTTTTTTTACTAAGTTCCACTCGGACTCTTTGGCGAAAAGCCCAAGCCCAATGTCGAAAAGGAAAGTTTACTCCCGAAGAGTTCTGCTCGTCAAAGAAGCCATATTCAACTCAGCCCAAGCCTTTTCTTACATATTAAACCTAGCAAGCTACCATAGTACCGCGAAATGTTTACTTTTATCACATCGGCTTCTGTTAAAAGAAGATATGCTATTATAATGCAACCGGAATGTCTAACTGGAAAGGCAGTTCCTTGCCTGAAAGGGGAGCTTTTTGTTCCACTGAGGTCCTCCCTTCACATTTATACTTTTTATCTGTATAATTGTCACAATTTTTAATAATTTGACCTCTTTTGACCTCACATGGCCTTTAAAACCCATCAATACTTGAATAATAAAACAAGAAAATGACAAAAGCAGGATGCTCTAGTTGGGATTCGAACCAGATTCGTCTGTGTGAGATACCAAGCGCTATCCCACTACGCCTGGCTGCACTACGCCACCAAAGAGCTCGTTAGGATAAATGGTTTTAGAATGCAAAAGGAAGTTATGATCTACTAACGCACGGCGAACAGAACAGAATATAAGGCTTTAAGATCTAAATTGGAAGAAATGAAACATTTAGAAAATTTGGGAGTTCCATGGAGGATTTCAAAGTGGAAGTACTGCTTACATCAGCTTCAAAGAGCCCTGCAAGGTGAGATTTAGTTAGGGTAACTCTGCAGTGGACGTGTACGCGCATGATTGCACTTTCACCTTGAGGCAGGGTTACCCTAAGTAAGTAAGTGTACGCACGTTTGTCGACGTACATTTACTGTAAGTGCTCTTGTGCATCTAGCTAGCTAGCTGGCTGAACCAAGGAGGTGTTACTGTAACACCCCCCTGGCTAGGCTGAACGCTGAACAACAGTATATTATTAAAAGAAGGGTCTAAGCTCAGATCAAGTTTTGATATATTAGAGGGGTACTTATTCTAAGAAATCTGGTGAAATTCCCGTTGAAATCTGACGTGTGCTTCTCAAGATATCAGCAGATCAAGGTGTCACATTTTCAACAGAAAGTGAACTTGAAGCAAGCACATATGATGTCATAGCCTCACATTAATGAGCAGTCCTTTGCTTTTTCTTTAAACTTTATAACAAATTTTCTCCTCAACAATCAAACGTTATGGGAATGTGCTTGCATGAGAGGCATGGGAAAATTACAAACTTCACATTCCACATGGAGAGGTGCTATTCCTATTAACTTCAAGTTCAGCACAACAGACTGAAAGGAAAGCATTCCTTATCAATGTGAGGAAGTGATATCAGGGAACTGCCTAGTGATATGATTTGAAATGAAAGTTTCACCAAAATGTATAGATTTAGTTCCTCTTTCACATATAAAAAGTAAATTTTTGCTTGAACCCTTCTTTTAATAATATATACAAGTTACAACAAACGCAATCTGACAATGCTTTTGTAAGCCTAAACTTAGATGAGTTCCAATGGGGTGAGTTTTGAGTGATCAAAATGGATTACACATGGTCATGCTATGAAATCGGAATGTAAGTGTCAACAGAAACGCCCAATTCTATGGATAATGACCGTGATCCAACTTTTCAACTGGGTGGATCAACGGGAACTAGACTTTCGTCTACAACAGCATACTAACCTAGCCTAGGCGAAGTTACAAAGTTATAGAATTGATAGGCCTAACGTTACATCATGATACTGATACAGTGATAGGCCGCTTCCTAGCCTACACACAGAGCATGAGTTTAACACCATTTAGTCTCATACGACTGAATTTAATGTCGGCCCAAATGGCAGGCCTAACAAACAGACTTGGATAGGTTATTTTCGTGGTCTCAGACTTGGAAAATGTGTCTTTTAATGCCCTAAGTGCAAAGTCCTTCACTTTGGTCCAAAAAGTTTCAGCTTTGATAAAGGCTATAACATTAACATGAATCATGATGAATGGTACAGTAGTAGCCTAGGCTACAGTATGTTGAATAATGTGACTTTTGAGAAAGATTTAGGGGTTGTCATTAGAGGTGAGAAATCTACCTTATCATCTTGAGACTTAAACATCTCAGGCTAACCACCCAGGACTGAGTTGAGGAGGATTAGGGGACAAGCCCTTGAACAGTGCTGTATGTTTCCGTTACACTGCTCCACCACAGCCCTCGTGCACTGTGTACAAATTTTTCACATCCCATCGGCCATAATGTCCGGGGACCTCTCACATCCTCAAATGACAATATTTTCTCACCAAACTTTGTTTATCAACTTGCTTTTGCATGTTACATCTGCAGATAATAGTCTTACAATGTCAAACTTTCTCAAAAAGATGCGATTTGAAGCCAAATTTAGGCAACGTATTGTGGTCAACGGCAAAGTATATTCACATACAGATATCTTGTGGTCCACTTGGTTCTTACACATACCGCGTATTATATACGTCAACGATGCTTTTGGAAGTACGTTAATTTATTGCATTTCACATATAAATTCATGTAGAAGTGCACAACGCTTAAATATATGTACAGTAGCATGACGTCAGTCGTCTAGTAGATTTCAAAGTTTGTTCATGCCAAACGTAAAGAAATCTCCTTGACGACTGTCGTCACTCTTTATAACGTTGGCGATATGGACACATGTACATGAACTAATGTGAAATGCAATTAATTTACGTACTTCCAAAATCGTACTTCCAAAAACATTGTTGACGTATATAACAGTACAGTAGTAGGAGTGCTGGACCGTGATAAAGGTGTAATGATTAGGCCTATACCACAAGCGGACTACTCCTACAGTAACATTAGACCTGCTAAAGTACTGTAGGCTCGGCTATTGTGCACACATATAAAAGTGTACTGGGACTATGGGTATGAACTAAGGGTTGTCATATTGCCATAGTGTTTACTTGTAATAAATTTGTTGCAGATACTGTATTAGGAAATCAGTGACAGTTGTTTGGTTAAATTGAGAACAAGGGTACAGTAGCTAACCTGTACACACTGTACTTTCTCACTGCAATACCTGCATGACTGGCCAAGTAGTTACTAAACTATTATAAAACTACCGATTCAGCCTGGGGAGATTTTGGCACCGTGACTTTTTGATCAATTGGGTGCATATTTTGGTACAGGAAAATTTTGTTGAATTGTTGTTTTGACTAATAACGACACATATGACTTGACACCATACAATGGAAGTGGTTCACTTTTTTGGTCACAAGGCAAATCTTGCAAATTGGGAATGGAAAAAATTATCGCAATATTTATTTATGTTATAAACAATATGTCAATGTGAGAAAAAAAGAAAAAAAATGTTGAAATATGTCTCAATGTATGTAGCAATCATCAGTCCCATTCACAGAAGATCATTTGGCTGCATTCGGCGCAGTTGGTGCTATTAGCGGAAATACGTGTAGCCTGGTGGGCATGTTTCCCAATATATGTTTACACAAAACTGTGTGTAGCAGTGATGTTTAGTAAGCTACAGATAGTCATGTATTCTTTTTTGGGAATTTGAAAATGGTTAGTATAGTAAGTAGTCAGGAATAAATGCTAATGTAAGTACTAATGGCAAACAGTTTTATCGCAGCAATACTATGGCAACCTGTTGATTATGACCAGAACTTTAAACTGATTTCAAATTAGAAAATGATGTCATTCCCAGCTTATGGGTGCATGCCATGAATACTGTAAACTCTTCTCATGAAGCTTCTGGTTTTCGCAGTGTTAGAGTATGCATCGTTACATACTGCGCAGTAGGTCAGTCGGATTACCTATTGGTTGACTGCAGGCAAAAAATTTTATTCAAATGGTGTCACTAACCCCAACAAATCTAAGGGATTTTGGGGCTGGCTGTGAGTGAGTCAGTAATGTCACTTTATACTGACCAAGTTTATAGACCCTACAGTATCTGCTACGTACAGCAAATGAAATGTAAATTTCTTCACAGTTTGTATATTTAGGCACAGTACACATCAATGTATCAAAATAAATGCATAAATGGCTAAGCGCAGTGCACCATAGTATTATTTGAAGTCAACTTTCACCTTTTTCCTTTTCTTGGGGTTGACATCTTCATCATCTGTCTGAAGGTCCGATGTGTCCTCAGCCCTGCGTAGTAGGGTTCTTGCTCTTTCATAGTTATCTGAAATATTTCCAAGTACTTCATATAAATTTAAATTGTAAAAAATTGTCATGCTTCTCTGTTTGATAGCACTTATTTTCATCCTTGTAAAAGTTTTACAATCTAAAACAATTTTAACTGAAAAAGTTCTTTTAACTTACTGTAGTTAACTTTTATATCTTTAGGGCTGAACAAATACTGCATACCAAGGAATTGAAAAGTAGTTACAGAGGAAATTGTTGCAATCCATACGGTATTATGCACTAGAAGAATTACTTGTATGCGGAGTGATAAGAAAATGAATGCCAAGTCGAGAAGTCGTTTTAGTGCAGTCTTTGCCACCCACCAGTCAAAGAATAATTGAAGGACAGTGTTGTTATCACTTTACTGAGGGAGAACTTTTGGGGTAATTTTTTTTTTTTTTTTTTTTTTTGCAGGTGAGTGGTGTTGTGGATGGTGACATTTCTACAGATTTGAGCCTGGTGCACAACAATATTACAGTGGCCTCTTGCCTGCTCTGCCCAAGATCCGAATTCGGTGGGTAGACCAAGATGAGTCGGGCTTTTCATTACGCTTCACTGCTTTCTCAAAACGCTGCGAACCTTTACATGGTGGCCATTTACACGTATCCTTGCCAATTGTCCATGAGAGTGGAACAATTCCAACACCTCCCTCACTAGGAAGTTCTACTATTAAAAATGTTGGCATGATACTGAAAAAAGTACAAAAGTTGAAAAATTGCAGAATTACTTTGTGTGGAGGAGTGGCATGACAATGTAGTTGTTCTTTTCTGGGATGGCAACATACTTCCATAGAATGTCATTCAGTTTTGCCACTTTCAGCTTTTGGCTCTTTTTCTTTGTCCTGAAAATACCAAGGACTGTGGAGTCCAAAGGAGTCTGGTAAAATGCCTCCGAACTACTAAATTTTTGAAAGAGTACATAGGTCTCTCCACTGCTCGCAAATATATTCCTCACCAAGGGAACATCACTTCCAATTTGAAAGCAGTTTGTCTCCCTAACTTAATTTGACTGTAAAGTGAGGGAGGTTTGCCCTACAGAACTGTTCCCCCACAACCATATTGTTGGGTATAGGTCCATTGTGGTGTGGTTGCTGGAGGACTTGACTGCTGGCACATGGTGTTGGTTCACCCTGCTCTGAGAGCCGCCTAACCACTTGCTGAATTGGTGACACAGGCTTTCTCACCATTTTCTTTAATTGCCCAAGAAAGTTTTCAAATGGGAAGCAGGATACTTTGTCAAGTGACCCAAACTTTACGACATCTTCTGATAAGTGAACAAGGCAATGCACATTGAAAGTCACCATGTCCTTCCCGTATAGCACTGCGATCTGCTCTACGAAACGAACTAGCAAGTCATGGCCATACTGTGTGAAGGTCTTAGAATAAGCGGGATTAAGAAAAATAAACATCCCAATGGAAAATAGCATAAAGTTTTTGTACAGCTTGGAGTGAATACAATTCCGAAGAACAACTGGGCCAGTGTACAAAAGAAACCGTCTGTACTCTATAGCTTTCCAACGCTGAAAGTCCCTCAAGGTACGAGGTTTTCTTGCGAATTCAAGTGGAATATTCATCCTCAGTTCTGTCAGAGAAGCAGAAATACCCCTGATTGCCTGTGGACCTTGTCTTGTCTTAAGGGGCCCTATAATCCACAATTTGAGTAACCTTCTCATAACACAAAGACAAGCCAAGTGAATATAATCAAGGGGGAAGCTTGATACCATTCCAATAGATAATTGGCTAAGTGGTGTTTGCCCATGGTGATGTGTCTCTTCAGACATTGTTGCAAAGACCTCATCTGTTCTGGCTTGACAGTTCACCAGGGGGAATATGACCTTGTTTTCACAGTATTCACCTTTTTGTGTACATCTGTCACAACCATAATAACCTCCATGACCTTTTACATTCTTAACCATTGCTCTGGCTGGTGCATCACAGGTTATGGCAAAAAGGGTGACAGGAAAGTTTACCATAGTTAATAGTTTCATGAGATAATGTTTTATATTCTGTAACAAAGTCATTCAAAAAGTCTAAATTTGTTGGTTTTTTGTCACTGTAGTACAAACCAATCACAAAAGGATGCTTTGGAACAAAATTCTCAATCATGCCTAGAATGGGCCAGAATTGTGCGTTTGAACTTTTAAAAAGAGGAAGGCCATCAATGTTTACTTGCAGTTTAATTTCCTTTTCCTTAGCCAGTGAAGTAGTTGTAACTAACTTTAATACAGTGGAGATTCCTTTCACTATGCCATGATGATAATAGGATCCTCCAGATACTGTTTTTGTATCTATGTTAGTAACAGTTCCAAGAAATGTTCTGGGAGCTTTTGGGAGGTGAGGGTGTTGTTGTCGTAGGACATCTAGAAGTCCAGAAAGGGCATTGTGGGAAATATAATAGTGATTGGCCCATGAAGATAGTTGTTGTAAAGTGTCATTGGCTTGATTGTCATCATTATCATCAGAGTCAAGTGGGTCATCAAAATCACTGTCTTTATCAACATAACAGTAGGTTTCACATACTGGTACAACAGTTAGATCACGGTTATTTTGAACTTCCATAGATGTAATGGTATTTCCTGATGCTTCAGTGTCAATTACTTCTTGATCAAGTGGTGACTCGTTGAGTTCAGGTATTTCTCTTGTGATTCTTTGTATGTATTCTTGAACTTCTGCCTGTACTCTCCTACGTTTGTGCGATTTTCATTTTGTTCATTTGCCGTTTTAAGCACAGTTACAAAGCTAGGGAGAGACAGGAAAAGAGGGCGTAGTTTGTTTTTCCAAAAATTATTTGATAATTGTGAGGTGCCATTATTACAAATTAAAGCTTTTGGAATATGGTGTTGGAAGCAAGGGTAGATCTATCTAATTCTCAATTCGGCGTCCTATGACCCTTTTTTTATTGAAACTATTGCAACGGGCTACAAAGTTTGTGCATTTCAGTATTTTTTAAGAAAGATAACTTCCACCTACAGTTCGGAAATATCTGGGCAACTCCCCCGCCCCTCCCTCATCTGATACCAATACAACACAATATTTAATTTGGTGTGTTCATAGGTACAGTACGTGATATTTCACTACTGCATTGATTAACACAAAAGTTTACATTGTCATTCGTCTAAAGTACCGTCCCAGTGTGAGTAAATTCCTGATGTAAACAAAGACTATACCACTTTTTGAAACGCAAATGGTTATGTTAAGGATGTGGGTGATGTATCACTTTAACTGCCGTCGGTTAAAAAATTACCTGTCTGAACACTCACTAATACTCTTATATCATTAAAACGGTTGCCAGAACAATGAAAGCCTGCCACTGAGGAGCAGTTTAAGTCTGCCAAGCACGCAAAAAGAATCTTTTTCCCCAACCTACAGAACGTGGGACGATCCAAAGTCAATTGTACCAATGCAGTAGTACGTGTACGTGACGTGTACGCTCAAGTAGTTGCACATGCCATGTTCCACATGTGTGAAAGCAGCGGGCAAATCTGAAATATCGCGTTTAACGTTCCTATACCTTACTACATTATACTGTTACTGTACGTGCCACATGCACACGTACACAACGTAATTAATGCATCGTAGGATTTCAGTCTGCACCCTTGAGTCCTGGGAGTGTTTTGTGTTTTACATGAAATTTTAACGGATCATAACAATAAGGATATTTTTTGGATTATAGCACAAACAGCTACACTGTAACATTCTTTTCACCAACGGCATTTGAAAAGACGGTTATATATTCTGAGGTAGACTGGTGACAAGAGGTTATTAGGCAAAGCTTAAGTCCTTAAACTGGACCGTGTAGGCTACTACGTTAACGGTAGAACCTACTTCATCTGGAGTGTGGATTAAAACAAAGTGCACGTAGGCTAGGCTAGGCCTGACATAAACTAGACTAAGGCCTAAGTTAACGTAGACATAGAGTCTTGTTCAGTGTTCATACTAGGTCTGAATTACGCGTAGCCTAGAACCTGGCTCATGATTGAATTGACATCGATTATTTTGTTATGAGTTTAAAGGAAACCTTTGCGTGGCAATGATTCTAATAAGCTTCATTCCTCGAATATTTGAGAAATTTTAATGTTTATCATGGACAGGGGGCATACATGGGCGTAGGCCTTGCACTAAGTTGGGAAGCTGTTCAAGACCGGGAGGGGGGCTGAACCTTGTTTCGGATCGCAGTCTTGGGCGATGGTGTTTTAAGGGGAAGGGGTGGTAAATTTTTGGATATTTGAGGGTCGTTACATGCAATTTGGTGCATCATTTTGGACAAATTTTAAGGTAAATTAGGCCGAGGCCTACTGCAAATTTTGGACATTTCTTAGCCCTTTTCAACATTTTTGGATAGGCCTATTTGAAGGTCCTTAGATGCAATCGTATTTATCATTTTGGACAACTTTTACGGTAAATTAGGCCTACTGCAAATTTTTGACATTTCTTATCCCTTTGGAAAATTTTTGGATACTTGAGGGTCCTTAGGGCCTAGCGCCTAGGCTAGATGAAATCTGGTGCATCATGTTGGATAAATTTTAAAGTAAATTAGGCTAGGCTACTGCATTTTTTTTTTATTTTTCTCAGCCACATATGCTACCCTTTTTTTACAGAAAAATATGTGTTACAAAATTTGTGTATTTTTAGGAACTAAAAAAAATTGCCATCAGTGAGGGAGCCATGGGGAGACAACCCCTCCCCTTTGAAAATTTTTTTGGAAAATTAGGTGTCCTTACATGCAATCTGGTGCGACATATGCTACCTTTTTAAAGTAAAATTTGTGTTACAAAATTACGTATTTTTAGCGTCTAAAAAATAGGCATCCGTGAGGGGGGGCATGACCCCCCCGTACGCCACTGAACACGGCCACACGGCGGGGCATTAAAAATTCTAGCGCGCAGAGCGCGCGAAAATTTTATTTCTTTGATTACTGATATCTACGATGAACTCAATGCTCATTTCCATTCCTGAAGCAAAGAATATTACTGGTGCAATCCCAATTTCTTACACCTTGATTTTACGTAGCATAGCTTTTTTCTGTGCATCAGTGTAGCGGAGCCCACTTTTGATCGGGGTCCCGGGCTCAGTACGATCCGAGCCCATAGGAGTTACGCCACTGTGAATAATCAGATATTTAAGATAGAACACGGCAAATCTCGGCGACTTCATCATGCATTGACTGTTTAGATTTCAAACAAAATGATGCAGAAAGTCAAATTTAATGCGTCGTACGACATTGAGTCGCCAGTTCAAAATAACTTTCATAAACGAATTTTCCTTATTGACTGAATGACGGAAAAGATACGTTATTTGTATTAATATAAATACTGAACGATAGCTGATATAACTTTAATAATGATATTCATTATTTTAGTTCTCCTTCTTTCACTTTTTGGACGTTTTTATTGCATAAAAAAACTTCATGGCAAAATTATTGGGGGCTGCAGCCCCCCGGTTCCGACGGCCCTGTTTTTGGACAAATTTTAAGGTATATTAATGCAAATTTTTGACATTTTTTGCAGAAGAGACAAATAAGAGGCTTTCGTGCTTGGGTGTGTGGGGGGCTGAAACATACTTCTGCTCCCACAGATTTTGCTGGGGTGATGGCTGGCGCTCCCAGCCCCGCACTTCGTAAGCTATTCCCTTGGTTGCACATGAATTATGATTAATAGCTGGTGGTAAAAAGTGTCTGGTCACGAATTTGTGATAGGCTTTTGCATGGACAATTCACCACATTAGCAGGCCTAGGCCTTCTGCAAAAATACAAGGGACTACTTGTCGACAGCCATATTTATTATTTCTGCCCTTCAATGGCATCTCATTCCGGCTGATTTCTTAACAAGAAAGGGTTCTTAGTTAGGGTTGACCTCGGGATAGTGATTTTTCAGCATGTTAGTCAAACAACAATTTCTGGTGTATTTAAAATGTGTGAATCTTTTTGTAATTCGTGATTCGATTGCATAAATTACATCCTAACAAATAATTAGGCCAACATGCAAATGTAAAAATTATATCAATATTTTAAATTGATACAGCGTTTTAGCCCCACTCGCTCAATTATCATCAACTACAGTATTGTCATTGTCTAATTAACAGGCTTTGCGGCATGTTCCTTGTTCAGTCATGTTTAGGGAATCCAAAGAGATGAGTAAATAGAGCCCACGCTGCAGGGTAACATTTTCATACGGTTCGAATTACAAACGCCAGCGAAATGGCAACTAACGTAGGCCTTTATTCGATACTATTGGCTAAGCCTAGGCTGGGCTAGACTAGTGGGCATTGTAGGCCAAAAATGAGTAAGGCTACAGGTCCTAGGCCGTAACTTTGGTCTAGGCTTAGGCATATGCCTACGTTACACTTAAAAATCGACACTCCAAGGTTCTCCCTTTTAGAAACACAGACCTAAGCTTTAAAAGAATTTCCTCGATAGCGCGAAAATTTTAAATTTCACCCCCTCCACTCTCTGGCGAAAAGGCAAGGAGGCGGGATCAAACGTTTTGACTGAAATTCCGGGTGCAAAGGTAGACCTAGGTGTGAGGCCAAGGCCCAACGTTGGTGAAATTGGTTGAAATTTGTTTCTCCCATATTTAACGTAGAAAGTCGCCCCTTCGAGGCTTCATATCTTCCCCTGGCCGTTAGAATGAAAGTAACAGTGCTCAACATAAGTAATACCCTCGGGGCTGACAAGATCCTGCATTTCTTTTTTTAAAATCACGTGTAGGCCTAGTTCATTTCAAGCATTTGTATCGGTATGGACGAAGACCAAGGACATGGGAGTATGAAAGATTATAAAATGCTTCACACCGGTAAATATACCCCTTCCCCCAAGAAAAAAATCTTCATTGGGAGTTTCATATGACTGTTCCTCAAAGAATCTACCATCTAGCCTAGGCCCTATCAGCCCTTAAGACCCTCACATAAGACCGGATTCATGCGACCTGCCAACAAACAGTATTTTGTTCGTTTAGAGTGAACTAGTTAACTGGTCCACCCGAAGGCAACGTTTGTAGGACTTGGGTAGATAGGCTAGGTCTAGGTGTTGTAACTAAAACAAATTGTGTTCGTTGCGGATGTACTAGCAATATTTTTTCTCCCCTGATATGGAATCGTCCATTTCATGCATCCAGCCGCCTATCGTACGACCTATGTTGCTGTGCTCAGCTGTTATTGATTACTCCCCGCTGTAAGACTGCTACATTTGTTACAAAGGGATAAATTGACATGTTTTCGGATCAGATTTACTTTGCGCATTGTAGGCTACATTAACAGGCCGGGATTCCCGCAATTTTGAGTCATACTCATAGAAACTGCCGCCTACTCGGACGACAAGTAACCTACAGACTAAGTCCGCAATGAAAGGACTGTGTGTCGTTCGTCCAGAGCTCACTATACACACGTGTTTAGGGAGCTTTCGGTGACCGTCTATACGCGTTCCTTTACTGAGGACTCTCTACAGACAGTGGGCCTATTCAATTCATCAAACCAGAAGTTATCTCCAGAAATAATTAGCCTATTGTCAATTTATAGGCTAACCCTTTTTCAGTGGTAGGCTATAGGCTAGCCTTATTATTTCAAAATCAAGTCTATGGTATTTTATCTCAATTAGGCAATTTGTTGCCTTTTCAATATTAAAAAAAAGATCAACGAGGGAAAGAAGGAATTAGCCTAGGGTAGAGTGACCAGTATTCGACCTCTTAGGTTAAGGAACTTTCTGCAATTAGGCTAGGCCTATTCCTCCCACGTAAAATGGAATAATATGATTCAAAATGTTTTTGTTAGACATTATTATGGGTAACATGTCACCATAAAAAAATTATGGATTTGGCCTTTCCTTTCAGAGAAAGGTCAACTTGAAAAGTTAGATTTGCCTGCCCAGTATTCAACCCCGTGTTACCAGTATTCAATTTTGGAGACCAGTTTCCGACCTCCTTCTCATTATACCCCCAAAAATTTATTTATTAAAGAACAATTCAGATAAACTGATCATACCAAGGAAATATGAAGTATCTTCATTACTTATGTTCAGTTTAGGCCTAACTGTTGAACAAATTTTTTAAATGCCTTTTAGAAGAAAATTTAACCTCGCTGTTATTTCCTTCTGTTTTTATTAGGTCAGTAGGGTCAAATTACACACATTTCAGTGCAAAATTATTCATTTTAGGATATTTCCTAAAAGACTCGGAATTTTTTGTAGAATAAGGCCTAGGCCATTGCAAAATGACTGGACAATATGGCCTAATGACTTCTTTGAGAAATGACCAGAAGACTGTTCAACTTTATTCATTAGCCTACGTCTTTTATTCCACAGATGTACCAGGGGGTTGAATACTGGGCAGCAGATCAAGATTTGGTGATTAGTATTCAACCCCTTCAATTTCCCTTCAAATTTTCCCTAATATCACTTTTGTCCTGAAATTTGGTTAGGCCTATAGCCTAAATTGCTTTGGAATGAAATGTTAGCCTTGACAATTCATTATTTTTGAAACCAACCTTTTCAAATGGATGACAGAAAATTACACTCCTCATGATTTTAACCATGTGCCTTACGACATGACCTTTTAAGAAAGGCTGTTTTCAAAGAAATTCCCCCAGATTCAAAGAAAAATATCTCAAAAGGGTACTTATCTGCAAATCAGTGACATGAAAGTGGATGACAAAAAAAGCTGAGAAGTTGTTCTTACCTTTGATATGATTAAATGTGGGATGGAGCCTCAATTCAGTGAAAAATGTGAAATTAATATCAAAGGGGGTTGAATACTGGTAAGGGTCGAATACTGGTCACTCTACTCTAGGCCTAGGCCGGCTAGGCCTAATTTTAAGGTTGAATACTGTGTAGCCTAGCCTAGACCAGGTTAGGGTGACGGCCGGGCCTTAAAGAGGCTAAATTCTTTGGGAGTTAATACATATGCCTATTAAAAAAATAAAACTTTACCTCTCTTCTCTGTAGATTTCTGAAAATCCGAGTTCCGAAAGCTGTAGCTTATGTTTGCCTTGGTTGAAATTGCTTCAATAAAATTGTTGGTCCCTACTTCACGAACAGTGCGAGGCCGCTGAGCTGCAACTTTATCGATCGATATGAAAGCGCATTTTGCAAAATATGCAAATGAAGTGGCTGTTCCTTGTCGTCGACCATTCAGAGTACGGAAAATTAACACCGACTTATCGTCTGCTCAACATCTGTGATTCCTCAATGGATGTTCCCCATCCCCCCTTACTTGCAGATATTTAGGATTTTAATTTGCGCGCTCTAAAATGCATATTCATAACTGCACGACTGACCAGTCATGGGAGACGGTTTCTAACGAGACCGATATCACGCGTAGACGTGATGTTCGGCATGAAGTTGTCAAGTTTGCTTCTGTTGTGTTAAAGTTCATGCATAGAGTACATGACACTTGTACACTATTGGCACTTTGCCAATTACGTTACGTAACGAACTCAGCTGATCATAGGTATAGTGCACCTGCGTGACCGTGACTGAATGTGTACATGAAAGTACTTCCATGCTGCGTGCATGTTACAGTTGTGTAGTGTAGCCAGGGAGCTAGCTAGCCAGCCAGCTCGGATAACAGCTCCCTGGTCTAGCTAAGTGGGATGGGCTACGTGCATACAGGCTAGAGACATGCAGTGAAGGTATGGTCGAATTTAATGGGAATGCATTGCGTGATGAACTACAAAGAAAGAGAAGTTCATAATAATTTCGATCGGGACGGTGAATTCGGGATTTTTGCCGAAAGGGCATGGGGAGGGATCGAACATATAACCTATTTGCCACTACAGACTGTTTAACACTCAAAGCGTTGATGATCTTTGATGACGATCCGACAGTCTTTTTTGACTTCATCGAAAATACCAAACTGTTCGATATTCGGAGTGAGGTCCGGGGGAAGGGGGGCTGGTGGTGTCGTCGCATTTCAGGTTTCGGGTACATAGTTTACCTACAATCCCACAGGCGCACCTGATTACTATTTTTACCCCCAACTCATCCCTGACTACAGTCAGTTAGTTGCATAAGGCTTTTGTTTCACAATGTCGAGCATATTGTCCATTGCATGGTAGGCAATTATGCAATACGGTACTTCTCCTTCCCGGACAGCTAGATTTCTTCAAAGGACATTGGCTTCCCTAATAGTGTAGCAGAGATCACCTACTGACACAAAACCTTTAATTTTTATTTACTTTCCCAATAATTTCCCGCCAAGCAGAGTAATTTGCCAATAAAGTAAAATCTTTGACGAGTTAGATTTCTGGTTAATACACCCAAAGCAATATTTTCACCCGAAACTTAAGGAAAACATAGTAATTATATAAGTTCCCGACATTTTTGTAACCCTAAATAAAAGGTTTTTCTAACAGACTTCAATTTTTTTTCTCTACCGACGACATTTTGAAAATTTCTGGGGGGGGGTAGCACCCTTCACCTCAGTATAATGCATGGGTACTGGAACCAGTAAATCATGACAAAAGTTAAAAAATATTCATGGAAAAGGTTGTTCACATAGATTTCAATTCTGCACATAAATAAATTACTCAACGTTATGGTCATACCTTTTGTGCATTTGAGAATGTAAGGTGTCTAACCAAACCTTGCGTCCGTCAGCATACCCATTTTTAACGCATATATGCGTGGAAACTGAAGGTGAAACATGGTGACATCGCATTGGTCACTTCTGTCTGAACCCGAGTGTAAAATGACAATGTCGTTGATAACCGCATGAATAATGCGAGCATGGAATGGTAGATAAAGGTTCCATCAGAAGGCGTGCTGTCTAAGGGCTCGTTACAGGGTCCCTGCATGGTATTGCATAGGGCATATGTTAAAGTTTTGCCTCTTTTCGAGAGCGCCCTCAATAGTGAAGTTACATAAACAGTTTAGGCTTAAAGGCCTAGCGTATGGGCAGGGGCATCGATTGAGGGGACATGTCCCTCCACTTTTTTGAGAGGAGGGGCCAGTAACACATTTGTCCCCCCCCCCCCACTTTTTGTCACCTGAAACTAAAAAGTAAGGTAACTAAAACACTTAATGTAGGCGAGTAGTGGTGAAGATATAGATATGCTCAGAAGGTATTCCACTTGGCTCTTTATCAGGTTCGTAGGCAGTAAGTTCTGTCGCAATTCTTTCTATAAATACGCGCGCTTTCATCTTCAGTTCTATCTAGCTGTAACGCTCGTCATTTCAAACATATGGAATTTATTTAACGTTAAAGGTTCCACAAATACTGTAGTCGTGATTCTAGAGGAACACGAAAATGCAACTTCGCGAAGTTCTAACCTCTTTTCCCTATCTTTTGGAAGATTCTTCCTTCAACCTCACCATCTTGGCAAACATATGTTGT
>WURT03274832.1:0-11019 GCA_009936505.3 Holothuria glaberrima
CAAAATTATTAAATCTTTTTCAATATAACCCCAATTTTTTTTCGGCGCGCTTCGCGCGCCTTATATTTTGTGGTCAATATCATTTCGGCAACCCATTGCATCTATCAGGGCTTAGAGTAGCTGGCCCCAGTCAGGGCGCTTCGCCCCCATGTCGGTAAATCAAAGCACCAACCCTGGCTGAGTCTGCATGCAGTTTTTCCTTTGGGTAATGAAGTATGCCCCAATTTGCATAGTAGCCCCGTATATGGAAACATTTGGCGCCATTTGGCATCTGAGTTCTCTCCTCTTATATAGACTCCTCACCAGAACAGCAGAGAAGTTTTAGGTCAGATTCCCCCCCCCCCCAATTCCAAAACCAAATCGACGCCCCTGACTGAATGATGGTACCATTTCATAAACAGGGTTTTAACGCCCTAGAGTTTGCTCGAATCCGGTTTACGTCGACTCTGAAGTAGCCTGGAATGACAGGTTCAGTAATAGGAATTAGCCCGATATGGACTGTAACTGAATGCGGACTAGGAGTTCATTCCATCCGAGTCTACAAAAATGAAAATTTCTCTACGATTAATTTCAAGTCCATTGTTATTGGTGCCATATGGAAAACATGAATGACCACCCAAGAGTCAACTGGTAGTGGGTAAAACCGCAATGACGGAGCGTCCATATAGCCAGAGGTCATTCGCCCCCACCCCATGGACTCAAATCCCCTGTTCGGCGCCCTCTTTAGGTTTTTACATAAGCAATGGAGTAAGGGAAAACACGCCAGTGAGCCACGACTGGAAAAAAGGCCGTGGCCGGCTCGACTTGAACCAATTGGTTGTAAACTGGGCCGTTAAACCTCATCTAACTAAATTTAGGCTTTTACAGCATTGAGGCATAGGATATGTACCTACTTCAAAGCGCCCTACAGGTCATTCTTGCCCCCTGTGACTGAATTCCCTGCCTCCACCACTGTAGAACCGGACTATCAATGACTCCTAACAACGACCTTGTTAGCTTAATGATGAAACAGGTAAGTGTAAAAACCATGCTCTACACAGGGTTAAATAGACCAGTTCGAAGTTAGAGCCCCTATAGCAGAGTTGTAGGCTAATCAAGTCATAACTCGAGTCACAACTCGCAAAATTGCATGACTTGAAATACTCTGGCCGATTTCCCCCATTGAAATAACATAGTGAGTCGAGTCATGACTTGACTGGAGTCGCTAAAATGAGTGTAGTTGACTTGACTTGCCACAAAAAGAGTGACTTGGTTACAACTCTGGCCACTAGAATCAGACCTGACTGTGACTCGAGGGGGTATAGGACTCGAAAATGGGCTGAAATTTGGCATCTGAAAAGGACATTGGTTTGGACTCCGATAAGAGAAGGTGGATTCTGGTACAGTTCTGAAGTCACTAGAGGTGATGATCATAATACACAACTTGTGTTTGGCTCTGTCTGTGGGTTAAACAGCTTCTTGGTTAAACCGATTTTCTAGTACACTGTCCCAACTTTGTCCTCTCAAGGTCAGTAAATCTTGCAAAATACGATCACTGACGTCCGTGAAAGATCTTTGGGGGATCCTTGAGAATCTTACCCAACGAATTTCATAATATTACATCGAATGGACGATAATATGGGCTTTTTAAATTAATGACTCAGCACACGAATCAAGATTTAACTGAGTTATAAGACTGACCATGGAACATGCATGTCATAAGTGTTACCAAAGAAAAATCAAGTGACCGTGCAAGCCCTTTACACATCAGCTTGTGATGCTAATGATCGCGAAGAACACTGGATGGTGGCGGGGATGGCTACGATAAAAGAGACATGGACTGATAAATAACGTCACCACCAAAGTACCATCAGTTTGAAAATTTCTGTTAGCCTACTTATATAAAATAAGTTGTAATTTGTGGTTGTTGCGATTTTTTGTAGCGGAAAAGGAACGGAACCAAATTGCATACCTCGTAACAGAGATAAAAAGGTTGCTCGTTACACTGTTCCGTAACGCAAAACTGGAACTCGTTACAGTAACAACGTTACTTGTAACCAGGGGCATATATACATGAATTCGCAAGGAGGGGGGGGGGTGTGAACTATTTTGGGACCAACTACATTTCTTGGAGACGGACTCCCATTGACATAGTTGTACGACCCGAATTTCCTAAATAATTACAATTTACCACTGGCGTAGCCAGGATTTTTGTTTGGAGGGGGCCAACTACCGGGCCTGATTGCCGGCCTGGGGGAGGGGTCTAAGGGGAGGGATGTCCCCCTTCCCTTTGAGAAATTTTTGAATATTTAAGTACCCTCAGATGCAATCTGGTGCAACATTTAACATCATTTGAAGTCAATTTTTTGTTCCATTACAAAAATTATAAAAAAAATATATTTTTAGAATTCGATTGGGGGCCATGGCCCCTTGCCCCCTCTTGCTACGCCAATGCAATTTACAGGACGGTAGTAATAATCATAGATGTACGGGACTCTTCCAATTTGGGGGGGGGGGGCAGGAAAGACTTGCCCGAATCTCAAAAAGTTGCGCGAAATTCGTTGCAGTTCAGGTGCATAAAATAGATAAATAAGCCACTACATGCACACAAAGCGCACGAAAATTTTTACACATTTTGCGGGTATTCCATCAAAAGTTGGGAACTCATTAGAAAATTCTGGCAATCTTTTCACTTTTACTTCATCTCTGCCGTAATTTCAATTTGAGTAAGGTATCAAATGTTGCTCATGTCTGGTCTATTGTTACAAAGGCATACTGAACTGGATTTGAGACCGACTTTTTGGCGCTTAGAGACCGACTTTTGATTTTCACTGGGGGTGTCACATCCCCACTCCCCCATATTGACGCTCCTGCTTGTAACTCGTTATTTCCTAACACTGGAAGTAAGACTGGCTCCAGTGGGGCGTCCAGAGGCAAAACCTTGTTTGTGATTCAGGGGGAGAGGCCCCCGGCCGGAAGCTCCTGGTTTTTATGCACCAGGAGCATATGAAAAACATTTTCAAGGGGGTAAATGAAACGCTCCAGCTGGGTTTAATTTTTGGTATATAGACATATTTGTATACTATCTCATAGGAAAGAATTTTTGAGCTTGAACAGAGAATTAGAGAGCGTTACACTGGACTCAATCTATTACAAAGCTTACAACGTCAGGATTGAATTTTATATTTTTCTCCGAGACGATCATAGTATTTGCGTCTGGCAACCACGAAACCACACGATATGTTTTTGGTTATCCTTCAAACCACCAGGTTATTAACAATTTTTGCCTTTGCAAATAATGCAAACGTCCTACGCACTAGAATCAGGGCCGGATTTACGAATGTGGGAGCCCTAGGCACGAACCCAAATGGGGGCCCCTCTGACAGTCATTTGGCTTTTTGAAAAAAAAAAAAAATTGATACGATAGATTTCGCTATACGCGTAATTCCTTCCTCGCCATTGGGTGGGCGCTTATATACTGGCCATAGATGTTGAACAAGTTTAGTCTTTATGCCAGATGTATCATCGTAGTTGCGGATCCAGGATGATTTGCATGAGAAGAGAGAGGGGAGGGGTGTTAGATTGTCAAGAGCTACACTGATGCAGGGTAGTGGCCTGAGGGTTAAGTTTTTATTTTTTTTTTTAGAAAAAACTAACGAGGTGCAATTTGTTGCCGTATTTTGCTGTTGGAATTAATTACTTTGTATTACAGAAACATAATGAAAGTAACAAAAATAACTGAAACTAAGCTGGACGACCTTGCTCAGACGTTGAGAAAAGTGATGCAAAACAAAATGAGATGGCGGAGGGACTATGATTTGTCGTAAAGGAATACAGTGGGGGTAAACACTCGGACCAATTGACATAAGAATTCAGGTGTGGATCTAGGGCTTGGGCAAAGAGTGACCTTTGTGACCTCGGTAAGCAATAGAGAACAGTACGTAAGGGGAGCGCCACAGTGGTTGGCGCGAAGCGCTTAAGAAGATTTTGGATGAAAACACCCCCTAGATCACCAAAATTGACACTTCCCAGGCACTTTTGGCCTGAGTATTAAACGACATCACAGGCTTGTATATTACTGATTTTTTTAATTTTTTTTTTTCTCGATAGGCCAATAAGGGGTTTATGTGTCCCAATGATTGCGCGTTTAGCACTATTAGCCCGTGCAGCAAACTGTGCGAGGAGCGTGCGAAAATTTTCTGTATTAATGTTTATTTGTGAAAGACGTTTGAGTTTCGTCGGGAAGTCTATACAATTTTACAATTAGGAACTCATAAAGAATGCAAATATTGAACTTTTTCTCCATTATACAGACAACGAGTCTGAAAACTGAGACCACTACATTCTGAATATAGCCAAGGTTTTCGCCATTTTCAAGGATGTACAGTAGCGACAGTCATTCGCGACCAATTGGACCTCATGGTTGCAATTGCGTGTGTTTTGTGAACACAATATTCTTGACTCTCAGGCTGTTCCGCCACACCAAGTTCATTCTATTCCCCGACGGAGGAGGGTGATTTGAGAGTGTGTCTTACCCGGGCACGGGGTATGAAATTTCAACTACCAAATAAGTGATACCTGGCTGGAGTGAAAAAGGGAATTCGGCCAAATTCATCAACTTAAACTAATTTACCAGCAATCTGAAAACAATTCCTGCCCCTTCAAATTCGTCTCTCCTCACACCCTCCCGACAATTTGCACAACATTTAGGGGCCCATGTGTGAATATATTTATATTTCAGCTGGACAGCCTTTCCCGATGACCCTAAAATATGATAACCTTGTTCGAGCGGGCTTCTCAGTGTGGGGACCATGGGCAAGTGCTTTGCTGGCCTACGCTCAAATCCGGCCTTGTTGCAGATACTGTATTGTACTGGCTCCGTTTGAAACAGGAAATCATGAATGTTTTGGAAAATTGTTCATTGCTTTTCCCCACTCTAGCACACTCTCTCTTTCTCTCTTTTGTTTTTTCCCATTTTATATTTTCTCTCCTGTAATGTGGGGGCCCTGGGGCCGGGCCCATCTGGCCCAATGAGAAATACGGGCTTGCCTAGAATACAATTTTAGGTGGATTTTAGAGAACTATTGAACATGGCGATATGTCAAAGTTCAAAAAATGTATAAAGTCAGACCAACAAAAAAATGGAAGAAAAATTGGTAACCTAAGACGGTAGCCTAGTTACTGAAATTGTTATTATATTTCCTTCTGATTTCCAAATGGGCGCAATCATCGCAGGGCAGAACAGTGGTGTAGGGCAGTTTCGTTAGTTGACTACACGGATTAAGGGATTTTGAGGGGTACGGTTCCCTCTCGTAAAAGCAAGGGGAGGGTTTGGTAAAGAATTTTGATCAGCTTCGGGCACTACATATCTTGAAACTGAGAGATAAATGGAGTAATCTATTTGAAGTAGCACGGTATGTGTCAATCAAGATTGATGTGTCAAATATAGTTTTGTTAACCGCAGGGGTATCTTACCCAACTCAAAAGAATGCGAAAAATTGCTTCAGGGCGAATGTCTTTTCCAAAACAATTGACTTTACTTTCGGTAACCTTTCAAGTGCCGTCTGTGCTCACTGACAAATGTGGACTCTGTAATGTGGTTGGCTCTCCTTCCGATACCTCAACGCGTATGAGGCGTTCGGGTTTCTGGAGAGGGCAGCTTTCCCAACGAGAAAAGGATCATTTTAGGGCAAAAGTGTTCTTTTCAGGATACAGACCCCCTTTCAGGACAAAAGTCACGCGATTGTTCGCCCCTTCGTGTAATATCTTCCCATATATCCCGGTACGGCGATACTGACACGATCATATGTCTAGTGACTTTGACTGAAGTATAACTGAATGTTCTTGATTGCTTGTTATAAATTTTAAAATCCATGATGGGTTGATAACCAGAGGGGGTCGAGGGTGTCGAACGACACTCCTTCATGTAGAGCTCTGCTTAGGACAACTCTTGGATCTATAAATTTACTTAAAACATGCAAAATGCTGCATCAGTTAGCATCTGATCCTGATCATCCTTGATTATTCAAAACTTCTCCGATCGGTTAACCTCCCCTTACAGACAAGACACCGTCCTCATCACCTTTGCGATGAATCAGATCTTCAAATGTTACTAATTCTTAACTTCGCTTTCGGTGAGAATGGAACCGAAAGCTGCCCTACTTGTAAGACAATGTTATTACTGGCCTGATGTGGTAGCAGTATAACATTCTGTGAATTTCATGCTTGTCTGTGGGTTCCTCTAGCAGTTAGATAAGAGTAAGGAGTCCAGTTTACAGACAGCTTAAGCGTTTCACCCGTAATCAGGTAACAATCGTAGGGCCAGTGATGATATTATATTGTATTCATCAGAATGGCCTGGCAAATTACGGAAAGTCTGCGTGTGTCTTCCCTAAAATTTTGAAATGGAATACTGTTAGATAAGATTTCTTGGCATCTGAAAATCGAGATAAGTACAAAATAATGTAAACATCAACAACAACAACAAAGACGACGACGACGACGACATAGCTACAACAACAAAACATTTGTATGAAATCGTGCATTACAACTCCAGTGTTTCCATTGTATTGTTTCGGAACAGGTTAGCTGTTTCACTTGCGTATATCCCTCAAAAGGACACGACCATAATGCGGCTGGTATGGGGATAAGAGGGGTATAGGGCATAGGTACTAAGTCACTTGCAACGATAAGTGAGGTTTAGCTTTGGACCCTACTTACATGTGGGCACTACTTAAATACAACTGCTAGATTCTTTTGCGCGCTATGCGCGCACCCACCGTTGTCATAGTATCCTTGATGACAGCTTGAGCGTAGAACTTAATGTTTCAAATCCTCTTGAAGACACTACCAACCTGTATCCTCCCCTATCCACAAGTCCTCGGCATTATCGAACGGACCGGTCATTAGTCCAGAGAGTTAGGCTTTTGAATTGAAATTAAAAACTGGTAATGTCGAAGAAAAAGCCGAAAATGTTATTTTTTATTGGATAGTGCCCATCTATTGCCGTTTGAAGAACGTTTCATTCTAATGCTATACCCACAACTGTAAATATTCCGGAGCTACTTGAGCCCCTCCACTGAACCCCACCTAGCAGGCCCGTAGCCAGACAAGGTACTGAAGGGGCGAAATGGCTTCCAGGGGGTGAAAAATTTTTCAGGGGACAGATGCGTAAAAATGTGTTAAGTCAATGGCAACTTGAAACTTCTCTAGGGGGCCTTGCCCCCTCCTTGGCTACGGACCTGCCACCTAGGTGTTCCCCTGGACCCTATCATGGACCCTAAAAGGAACCTGGTCTCACACCCTCAGAGGAGCGTTTCCGTGACACCTTCTGCATCGTTCGCACATATTTAGTCCTGTATGTATACACGTCCCCTCTTTTCAATAGAGATCGACGGCAATCCTGCTTTGCAGCGCCTTAGCCTGCGGAGGAGCGGAATAGGGGGGGGGGCACCCACTGTGGGCATGTTCTTATGTAGGTTACGCTTTCTGACGAATGAACTCTCTTCCTCCTACTTGATACACAGCTTGAATGCACCTTCATATATACGCATGCAGCTAGAGATCTTTAGTGTATTTAAAATAACGTGCCACAGCATTCTTTGCTAAAATAGCCTATGGATGGTTATCCATGCTTAGCAACTTGTTAAGGTAAACCTTTAAGATTACTCGAATTTACCCTTCAATTTTTTTCTTGAAATCTCCATTTGTTTCTAAAGCACGAAATCTAAAAATCTGAAAATAGACATCGTATAGATGCAACTTTCTAAGTCTAAAATGTGCTATTTCCCCATCTGGATTGCATTTCGCGATCACACATTTTCTTGCAAGGCCTACGTTTCCGCTATCCGCCAACCAATAGTGGCTTCTCCAGTGACGAACTAAAAGGGGCAGCCAACACCGGTTGTCAGCTATGTAGGAATGCAATGCCAAAGCCGAAAAGATTACTAAATAACTAGGACTTCTAAGCTAATCAGTTCACAGCTTTACCAAAGAAGGAAACGTTAGAATATTTTTTTCTCAAAGAGTAGAGGTACCACCCCTTCCCTTATGTAACATCCTCTTCAATGTTACCCCACCTTAAATAGAAAACCACTAATAATGAGGTTTCCGAAACACAGAATCAGTTCAATGCTTTACCAAATGGCGCCCATTTTGCATCTAAGCCACCTCACACAGACAAAAATTTCTCCAAGAGAAGGGGTGTCGTACCCTCCTCTTCGACAGCATGCACCTTTGGTCTCTCGTCCAGCCAAAAAGGAGGAAAATATCACTTACCACAATTTCTAAACCTAGAATCAGTTCAACACTTCGCTAAAGATAGCACCATTTTACAACTAATCCAGCCTGGCTTTACATTTCACCCCTCACCTCAGCACCTTCCCACAGGATAGCATTCATGCACCAGTGAAAAGGAAGGGTCTGTTTGGGTGTCAACCATCTACAGGCACGCCACTTGGTGCTCCGTTTAGATTGTTTCATTAACAGCCCCAGCGATGTCGCCAAGGCTACGGTCCTACCTTGACATAGACTAGAAGAAGACTGTCATTTTTGCCGTCCAGGAGTCACGGTGGAATACGGGGGAGGGTGGCAGGGTAAGGGGTAAACCCCACGCTTATAAAATGATCAGCTAAAAATTTACCCTGACTTTTTCACCCGAATCTAGGTTTTTCTCGTGCTATTTATGAGTAACGCAGACTGGCAAAGGGTGAATTATACTCTAAAAACACTTTGGTCACGAGGGAACTGAAGCAGCATTTTGGGTCATTTTAACCCAGTTTGGGTAAAAATGAAGTTTAATGTGGGTCATTATTTGACCAATAAATTTAAGTCGTTCCCTCCTGACCCAATTTTGGGTCAAATTGACCAAAGTGGTTTACAGTGTAGGGATGTTTTAATGCAGTTATGGATAACTTTTACAATGTGATGTGAGTTGATGAAATGTAATTTGAAAGGAGGTAAAACTTTGCTAAAATGTTTTTTTTTAAGTGCAGCTGTTTTTTCGCCGAGCGTTGAACGAACCTGTACCGTAGGATATCTGTATCGTTATCACAAACTATGTATGCAGCTTGAATGAAGTTACTGCTTCAAAGTCCCATGCAATCTCTTCCATCATGCATCCTCCCCACCCACACTGCAACCCCCTGCATCATCAAATCACCTGGCCGTTAAGTCAAAAATTAGAACATTGCAGAAATGTAATGGAACTGTGGTGTGCGCCAGTGTTTACGCTAGGGCTCAGAAACTGGTGCGGGAAACTGGTGAGGAATTTCTCCAATTTTTTGTGCGAGATTTCAAATTCTAGGTGGGATTTCCAGAAATTATAAATCAGCGAAATGAGCGAATCAGGTATTCATTAATTAAATGGGTCGTGGTATTGTATGACTCATTGATTTCGGATTGTTCTTCTGTGTAACAGTCTCACAGACAAATTCAAGAGTCCCAAATTAACATGAAGTAGGCCTACGTTGGAATTTACAAAAAAGTGTGGGTCACGAGCCCTGCCCGGGAATTTCACGCAGACAATTATATATTTTTCGGGACGCGCAATTTAGCTTGCGGGACTTGCAAAGTCAGCGCGAGAATCGCGCAATCGCGCACCTTAGCGTGCACACTGGTGTGCGCATCCGATTCTTTTGGCTTTTGTCAAAACTAGGGCATTGAAGTAATGATTTTTTACGATCTGTAAAGGGTGTTTGATGTGCAGTGAACAGACCACCAACATCACAATTTTACTACATTTTTCCATTCATTACTGTAATTGCTTTACCCGGACTAACTTTCAGTCGAGTTGATAAAGTTGGAGAATTGTAAATTGGTAAAACGAACGATGCATGGCAGGGGATGCATGGGGCTTTGAAACAGTGATATCAGGCTCTCAAGATGTACCTCAGGAAGCAACTCCAATTGTCAGTTTAGGACTGTTGGCACTGCTAGAGAACCCCCCCCCCCTCGAGTCGCGATTTTAAGGATTCGGGTTCGTGACTAGACCTCGAACAGTCGAGACTTGTGTCTCGGCTACAAATTCCCGAGACCGGGCTCGAGACCGGCAGAATTTAACTATTGTCACATTTATGCACTTAATCCAAAATGAATGACCAAAATGGAGGAAAAATTATAAATATTGTGAATGAAATAATAATAGAGAGAATAATATTTAAAAATATT
Source organism: Holothuria glaberrima (assembly GCA_009936505.3). Lineage (NCBI taxonomy): Eukaryota > Metazoa > Echinodermata > Holothuroidea > Aspidochirotida > Holothuriidae > Holothuria > Holothuria glaberrima. The sequence continues at coordinate 10,147 of WURT03274832.1, forward strand.
ATTGACACATCTGCTTTAAAACTTGTCCATATTTTAGGAAAAAATTTCAGAACTTAATATCTGGAATTTTTTGGCGAGTTTCAGGTGTATAGAGATGGCGCAAAAATAAAATGAATAAAACAATCTGTCAAAACATATGTAAAATATTGCAAAATGCCACAATCGCCATTCGTAATGATGTAATTTGATGCTTTATAATCAAAGCTGGATTTTACAAAACTTCGCAAAAGAGAAACTATCAGCCAATACGGCGGAAAAGCACCGAATAAGAAAAGACAACTCAGTAAAAAATCCCCCCATAAATAAGAAAACAATTAAAAATAATCCTCTAAACCACAGAAAATAGTTATTAAAAATATGTTTCAATAAAAAACTCATAGTTTCTTTTAGAAAATTGTATACTAAAACATTAAAACTGTTTTCTGATATTTTTGCAAGAACTCAGACTAATCAAGATGGCGGAAACAACAAATATAATAATCAAAGTACACAAAAAAAAAATAATCAAAAAAAGTAATTAAAAATACTTTTGACAGACTTACCCTTAATGTACGGCCATATTTTATGATAAATAATCAAAACTCTTTTTTAAATATTTTCTGTTGTAATTCAGGTCAACCAAGCCGTCAGAAAAAGCAAAAGGTCGTTAATGAAATAAATATACCAAGAATAATATGAGAGATAATCAATAAAAGTACTTTTGACACAATTAAACCTAACATTTCTCCATATTCTTTTATAAATACTTAATTCACGAAAAAATGAGAAAAATATACATGAAAAGTAAGTTTGACACAGTAACTCTTATCATCTGTCCATATTTTATGCTAAATAGGCATAATCAAAACTTAGTTTTCAGAACATTTTTTTTTA
>WURT03274832.1:11119-25492 GCA_009936505.3 Holothuria glaberrima
ATTTCAGGTCAACCAAGATGTCGGAAAAAGCATTGCCGCCGATGTCAAATAACAATATATTTCAATTATAAGAAAAAAATTCTTAAAAATACTTTTGAAACAATTAAACCTAAAACCTGTCCATATTTTTTTCTTAATTTCAGGTCAACCAAGATGTCGGAAAAAGCATTGCCGCCGATGTCAAATAACAATATATTTCAATTATAAGAAAAATAATCCTTAAAAATACTTTTAACCCAATTAAACCTAAAATCTCTCCATATTCTGTTACAAATATTCAAAACTGATTTTTCTGGACAGACGTTTCCTGATCCAGGTCAACCAAGGTCAATGAAGGCTTCTAAATTCCATAATTTATCATAAAACATTAAATAACATCATTATGAATGGGAATTGTGGCCTTTTGCAATGTTTTTACATAATTTCTGAAAATATTCGATTTATTTTGGCTGCCATTTTGTGTTTCCGGCATCTTTGGTAAAACTGGATCTTGCCAAAAAGTTTCAGAAATGAGTTTTGAATATTTTTCAAAAAATATGAACAATTTTTAAGAGGAAATGCAGGGGCAGGATTTGAAGTTTAAAAGTGGGTGGAGGGTGACCTAGGTGGACTGTCAAACAGCGCCGAATGTGCCACATGAGCACAAAGCGCTCCTAATAAAGGAGTGCATGGGGTCAAGTGACGCGCCTCAGGGCCCCTGGTAGGGTCCAAGGGCAGACCGCAGGTAGGGTCCAGGGGTTAAACTCCCTGAAGCTCTGTGGTATTTACGAAATTGCAGGCATTAAAATGATCCATTTTAGCTCCACCTTCAATGACATAAGATGGGCACTTAACACACCACAAAAACCACAGTTTGACTTCTTTCAATTATGTTGTTATTCCGTAACTGTCGGCCGGGATCGATAATGCAGAGGGCTTGAGGAAGGAGGGGAGAATGGACCATTTTGATGGTTTTCTTTGGGCTTTGGAAGAATAATTTTAAGAATGGGAGATCTAGAACTCAGAGTAGGTGCGCTAGAAGCTCGCCGAAAAATCGCATTTCTTAGACTTTTTAGCCATATGAGTATTGAGTAATAGAAAAGCTAAAAAAGGATCCTAAAGGAGAGGGCACTTGTCCCCTCCCCATTCGCTAGTGCCTGTCCCATATTACGGTACCGGATATGACATTTTCCGTGCCTTCAAATTTGCATGTAAAGCTACTATCTTTAAAAAGTCGATAAATTTACACGGATCGATGGAGATATATTTTTTGCTTTGAAAGTTTCCTGGGGAGAGGGAAACTCTCCCTCCACTGCGTACGGCTAAGGGTCATCCGTGGTTTCTGTGATAATGTAAGAGTTTATTTGAAGCTATGACAAGCAAGATGTTTCACAGAATGTATCCCTGAATCCTCAAACAATATCTAAAACGAGTGCGCGAAACGCACCGAAGAAAACAGCGCTCAGTCAGAGTTTGAAACGTGCACCTTTTGTTTTTCTGTACAGGGTTAAGTGCTTTACAGCCCATTACATAAAAAATCGAACTTCCCCTGGTGCCCGTTTTCCAATAGAGTGGGATACATGATCTTATATCCTGCTTTATGGTTCTTTCTTTCATGTTTCATTTTTGTCAAAGGTCTGGGACTAGTCCTCCTCAACTTTTTTTAGTGTGAGAAATAATGTAGTGTCGATTTTGAAGATTATAGAGAATGTGATACTATAAAATAATCAATGAAATGTTTCATGGGTAGTTTTATATGGACATGGCCATGGGCATCAGCAATTAAAGTGGCAGGGAAGTAATTTTCCTTGGAGGTTATATCTTGGGAAGTTGTGACCGGCAAAGCCTTTTGCGGCGAGCGCCGAATGCGAGTGGCTGGAAGCTGGGGACTGAGGGTCCTCCCGAGTAATTTTCTTATTTTGACGGCTTACAGCTAGATAGCATTTTGGACCATGTCCTGAGAAATTCTGCTTCCCCCAGGTGTACTTTGAAATGCTAATGAAATATTATTCTTAAGAAATTTAAGACAGTAACCTTCAGTCAATTTGTTGAGGCTGGTGATAGTTGCAGCGCGGGGCAGGGGCATGGCACCCCGTCGAGGAAGGCTCCCCTCCCTCCGGCGTCGGGGATCTTTCACAGTTTCGTCGGGGAGTCTTACGCGATACGATAAAGAATGCAGTCCCCGACGGTGACTAGTCGCCTCAACAGTTTACCTGTTTTTGCTCTCAATACGACGATTTCTCTAGTAGGAACCCAAATTTTTCGGCGCGCTACGCGCGCTGTAGAGTCACTCCAGTTTCTCCAATAGTTCCATTCTACATAGCTAGATAGCCCAAATCCTAATCACCCAACCAAGTAACATATAGGCAGAGTACACAGTTTATGTAGAGGTCGCAAATTTCATCTCATATCGCAAAGCCTAGTTTCTGTTGTCTTCTGTGTGTTATGCGGTACGGTCAGTTGGTGAGCGACTTACGGAGCAAAGTTTGGCTATTCATCGGTAAGTCCAGATGGTTTCGATTCAATGTATGTTATCCTCGATACTGTCTACAACGCCTTTCATTCTTTTTCCTTTTGTTCTTAATGATTACATACCAAACATTTTCGCGCGCTTTGCAATTTCACGATTCAGATAAAAAAACCCACTGTAATCTAAAAACAAAAAGCGAAATTCACTCATAAAAGAGTGTATTGAGAGACCACTCCTAGTAAGAGTGAATTTCACCGGGAATGGAGTGAAAATTTTCTCCAAATAGAGCGATAGTTAACACACATGGATTGAAATATCGCACTCTTTTGGAGTGAATTTCACTCTTTTGTTTTTAGAGTGTATGTGTGCGCAACTCCGCTCACTTAAGCAGTTAAGTGATATCATGCGAAATACACCCTGCAATGGCATGGGATAGTTAGGCTCCTCCAGTGGTGTAGCCAGCGGGGGGCAGGGGGCGGGGAGCCCCCCAGTTGAAACTCGCCCCACTTGCCTCCCCAAATGAAATTACAGACTGAGAAAAAAATATTTTAATGGACGCCAAATATGTGAGCCTACAGGCTACATGATGATGTCTATTGCGATTTTGTCAGTCCTAGAAATATACTGTACGACTAAAATCCGATTAAGAGCAAGTTCACACAGGACTCTTATCTGCCGAGTACGTCCAACTCCAGAATATTTAGCCCATGAATGGCAACACCAAACTGAGGGTCTGAGCTCTGTCTCCCGCAAGTCGAATTTATCAACTTCCATTTATATCCACCCTGACACACTGACGCATTGACTTTGTTTGTGAAAGTCATTGACTGTTTTCGGTCTACTTTTGGGCTAAAAAATCCAAGAAGCTCCTCCAAGAAGCGGGGAGAATTTCGAAGTGGGGGCTGAACATATTCTTGCTTAGAACACTCGGAAAGCGCCGTTTCAGGCCACTTTGGGGGTTTGTAAAGCCAAAAATTTGTGGTACGCTCCGCAGTTTAGATTCCAGGAAAAACATTAAATCAGCGCGGAAGTACGTTCCTCTAATATATACAAATTTTATGCAATATATAACCCGCAATGGCATGGTATTGTAAACACAGGCTCACTTCAAATCTCCCTCATCAACCTCTCGACGGCATCGGTGGCTGTCGTGGCTTCGGGTTGTTTTCCCCCGTCGGGGAGTCTGCCCCCTTTCGGCAAATCCTGGCGCCACCTGGGTAGTTGATGGGGAAAGTGAACAGCGACAGGTTTTGCGAGGGTTTTGGAAACAGTATTTTACTCAAGCTGTCCTATAAGATGTAACAACGAGGCAATTACACCAGTTTTCCTATGCACAGCGGTACAGCAGTACAAATGATACAGCAATTTATATTAGGCTCATGCGGAGAATCCCGAAAAAATTATCGAGAATTGCGATTCTCTATACATCGATAGGGTTTGAGACTTTGTATGTAAGGACCATGGTGCACTTAATCAGTGACCCTTATTTCAGAGCTTCAAGTCACAATAGTGTTGCGCGTAAGAGATGCCCATGCTTTGAAAGAAAATTTACGGTGCCAGACTTAAATTTCCAATTGTGTTAGTTTTCTCTGCGTCTGAGTGCTCGCGAAGCGCACCTAGAAAAATCTTCTTAGCTTTTTATGGTATTTGATATTAATATTTTTATTCATTTAACATTGTAATATTTAATCCTAACAGGCTATTGAAAATTGTTAAATAATTTCTGTATAATTTCTCTGGTCGCGATTCCTTTCACTCATTTTTTTAAAATTATTTTTATCATGTTTAAGCTCTACACAAAAGTGGAGTGTTAAGTGCTCCCTTTCCCCGCATTCCGCCTATGAGAAGATGTGTCAAACATATTTTTAAATATTTGTTTCCTTTTTTATTTAATACAAAATGTTCATATTTTTAGCCATTTTTATTTTTGGCAGCCTTTTTTAATGACTGGGACCCAAAATATTTACCGTTACCACTTAATTTCGTGTTCGGAGGACCATAAGTTTTCAAAAAATATTGAGCCCGAGACTTGTGGGTGGGTGCACGTGAAGTGGCTCTGGCCCAAGCGCAATCGAAGATAAATACGCATGATGGGCTAATCCAGATTCTAATATATCGCATTGGAGGCTATTTTAATAGAAGCGATTAGCCTGGTACCCGGTTGTTTCGCCCCTTTCCAGTTCGCCCCCAAACAGTTGGCCCAGTCATTTCGCCCCCTTGCCAGTTCGTCCCAAAGTGGAAGTCGTTTCGCCCCCAAGTACCTACCAGTTCGCCCCTCGATCGTCACGTTGCAGTTGATAAGTTAATATTGTTTTTTCGATAACATTTTTTGTTTTTGCTATATGGGCCTTTGCAGCAAGTAAAGCGCAAAGGACTAAAAAAAGTCATAATTAAAATTGACTCCAAAAAAGAGAGTTGATGTACAAAAAAGCGTTCTTTTAAGGAAATATGAAAGCAAAATAAAAGGAAAAATGCATGCTATATGAGCCTTTGCAGTAAGTAAAGTGCAAAGGACGCAAAAAAGGGAAAATCGACTCCAAAAAAGAGAGTTGGGGGTACAAAATATGAAAAAATGGTACGTATATATGAGCCTTTGCATCTGGAATATTGCATAGGACGAAATTTAGAGGGTTTAAAATTAGGGGGCGAACTGGTCAGCGCTTGGGGCAAACTGGTAGGTGTTTAGGGCGAACTGGTTTCTTGGGGCGAACTGTTTGGGGCGAACTGGCAAGGGGGCGAAACGACCGTATGAATTTTAGATAAGTACTAGATGGTGTTGTACGAGGGGCCCGGGTGGGGACAAGAGGAACACGGTTCGCCCTGATTCCCACCAAAAGCCTTCAGAATGGGCCTGGAACCTATACCCGGGATGAGGGGATTAGAACTCCTAATGAGTCTTCTGCAGGGGAGTTGGGTCATTCTGACCTGAACCCTCCACCCACTGAGCATCTAGCCCCACCCTTCCGAAACAAGGGTGTGGGGGTGGTAAGGGGGACATGTATGGCGCTAAATCCCGAAGCCTGGCCCCTTCACTGGGAAGAGGAAATTTAATTTTCTAATTCCGTCGGGGAGCCTTAGTGCCAAGTGCAATAAGTCATGTCATCCCTGACTGCTCTCTTCCACTATTTACATGATTTCATTCTCAACTTGTAGAAGACAAACTTTTGAATAAAAAGTCAAAAGTTTCAAATTTCTTCCAAAAAAATTTCCGTTAACAACAGCCCAAAATTTCCAATTTTCTTCTATATAAAACCGAAAATGGCATTATAGCAATCCTTCTGGAAACCGGTCAGTCGCATTCGTCTTGGCTTCGGGTTGCTGGTCCCCGTCCCCTCGGGGAGCTTAGCCCTCTACGGGGCGGATTTAGGGGCCCAGGGGGCGGGCCCCCTTCCATAAATGTTGATTTTTTTCAACTTCATAAAACAGTACAAGGCCCTGTTTCCATTCATTTTCTATCGAAAATGGTTCTCACACTACCAGAATTTTCGCAAATTCTTCGCAAAATACCAAACTTTTCGCGCGCTCCCTTTCAAACCCTGCCTCAGTATTGTTCTGATTATCAATATCCTCTAATAGAAACAAAAGTTGAAAAAGTTAAAAACTGTTTACAATAATCCCAGGTAAAAGACTGGCTTTTCGATTGGCATACAGTATATAGGTTTGCTGGGGAATTGAAAGTGTCTTGATTCACAGACTAAATGCAGGTTTTATCATGGAAATCTTATGTAATGAAAATTTCAGCGCGCTTCGCACGCATTTGTCACGGTTTGCGCCCCATTTCATGACCAATATTACTTAAGGTAATAGGTTAGTACATGGAACTATTCTGATGACGACACTTTCCGGAATACTGCGGTCCATCTCCAACCTCTGTAAAGGGGTGGGCATCAGTATGGGATCCTTTCAATCTAATTTCTAGCATGATGTAGACGCCTGGGTTGAAAGTACATATTTGCACTTGCACATTTTTCAGAAATATTTACAAAGCGTTTCCCGCGCAGCCATTATCAGTATAGATTGTGATTGTTAATACACTTACGACGAAAAAAGTATTCTGAAACGTGCTTCTTAGTCTTTCACCCCTTTTGCTATACCCATCAGGGAGGTCTAATATCATCTCCCTTCACCTATACTTTCCCTCCCCCCCATTGCTAGATGCTGTTCTTCTTCGTCCAAACTTAGTAAAACTACGATAGTTGTAAAGTGCTAGGCGTCATATAACGTCATTTGGATGTCAGGTAATAAGCATCATGCAAGTGCCCATTTTATATAATTAATCCAGAGCTTCCAGGAGGCCCGATACTGGTGCCTGAAGCCTTAAATACCCTTTTATAATGCACAATGAAGCAAAGGAAAATTCAATAATCCAAAAATGTTTCTTTAGATTCCGCGCACTATTTCTGCGTAACAAGGCAGAAAAGTAGCCAAAAGAGGGCGTCAGGAGGTTTGTTAACAAAATAGCCTACCCTTCTCTCAGACATACTTTCTTCTTTCACCTACTTAACTAAGTAAAGTCACTAAATTATGGACATTTTCCGCCAAATATGATCAAGTCGGACAATATCCCAAATACAGCACCATTTTGCATCCAAGCAACCTTAAATTAACAAAAATTTCTCAAAGGGGAGGGGGACCCTCTTAGACCCCTCCCCAGGACGACACATTTATGTAGTGGAGGCTCTACGTCAATCACCAAATTCTGCCGGCGCCTCTGTTCTCCTTGGATTAGTTTGAATGAAAATTTGACCCTCACAAATTTTAGTTTAGACTGAAATATTTGACAATCCAGTGGCGAACACAGGTGAGGCCATTGGGCCATGCCCCCCTCACTGATGCCGGTTTTTTTTTTAGCTCCTAAAAATACTGTACGTAAATTTTTTAACTCAAATTTTATTTAAAAAAGATATGTGGCACCAGATTGCATGTAAGGACACCTAATTTATCAAAAATTTTCAAAGGGGAGGGGACCCCCTCCCCTTAGACCACTCCCCCAGGTCGGGGATCACACAACATACTGCATGCCCCCCCCCCCCGTGAGAGAAATCCTGGGTATGCCACTGTGACAAATTTGGTGGTAATAGGAAGAGCTAGTTTACAACCAATTGGTTCAAGTCGAGCCGACCACGGCCTTTTTTCCAGTTGTGGCTCACTGGCTTGTTTTCCCTTACTCCATTGCTTATGCGGAGCATCACGCACAACGGCAGGAGGTTCCATTTTTAAAGTCTTTGGTAATAGGAAGAGAGACACATCAACATCCTTTTCTGTTGTGGTGTAATAAATCATGGGTTCTGGCAAAGCAGAACATCAATGGTGCAGTAGTTTCTGAAAAATAAATGGCCCATGGGAAAGTTATTTCTTTGTAACAAAATTGAAAATTGTGGTATGCATACTACATTTTTCATTCAGTCATCACCCATGAAAAAGCACAAATAATTGCACTATTTCGCATATAGAGAGACTTGTTTGTCAAAAAATTTCCAAAGGGGAGGCGGAACCCCTCCCCTTAGACCCATCCCCCAGATCAGTCTTTTATAGAAATCATTACGACCTCCCCCCCCCCCTCCTGCCAAATTCTGGATCCGTCACTGCTCTAGTCAGTCAGGGATTTCTTAGAGCCACCTCTGCTCCGAATGTCAGAGCAAGTATTTATACCCCTAAATTTAGTGAAGTGCTAACACTGAAACAAGTTGAGATGTTCACTACTTTAAATTTTCAACAATGGCCATTAAAGTTTTCTGTAGAAGACACGATTTGGTTAAGATTATTTTGTGTCTTTTTTATGGCAGATGTTTGTGGGCGTTCCTTATAAATATCACCGGAAGTACAAAACATTTATAAAAAGATGAATGGAAAAAAAATGAAATGCATTCACAAGGGTCAAGTCGTCCTCGAACGCACACTTGTGGATTTAAGATCATCTCTAAGAACAAATAGTTAAAAGTAGCCCTTGTCAAATGTGTAAGTTTTTGATTTCTCTTTTGGCTGTTTCAAAAACGTTGAAAAAAACGCTGAAGATGTTGAAAAGAGGATAAACTTTAGGTGATAGCCATCAATTCTCTTACGCATGCGCATCACTTCCAATTAGCCCCTCTCCATACTCCTGTAAGACAGGCACGGACTAAATTGTTACGCAAGGAATACTTGGATTTCTTCTTATTTGGAGTTTGCCAGGTAACTGCAGGTTCAGTATTGCACGAATATTTTCTTTTAAAAAGTTCCTCTATAAGTCACAAGAGCTGTTACATTTAGAATGACTGTTTTATACCTACGAATTGTTTTGACAGCTGATCTAAATGCTGAGCCCAGTGACACGTATTGGCCTAGTCGTATGCACTGTTGAAGTAAAACCTAACATAGGCTTGCACAAGTACCAGTTACATATGTTACAGAAATTGGTGGTATGGTTGTGAAACTCGCCGAAAAATTGCCTTTTTAGTTATGAGGTAATGATCAGAGATATCATATCTTTACGTTAGCCCAATCTTCAGCGGTTAATTAAGGCTTGCAGGTAATCTGATAGGGTAAATCACTAACGAAACCAGACAGCCTAGTCCAGTGTATGATAGTCCTTTATGCAGTTTCAGCATATTTTGCTAGACGCCGAAGACACACACGAAGCACGTACTGCTCACCATGCACAGTATTATTTCTTGTGTTAGTACTAGCTGCCTATTTATTGTGGTGTATTCTTGGGGGCCTGCAACCTGCCTGTAGAGTTGGAGGCGGGAATTGGATCTTGATTTTAATTAAGAAATAGTTGAAAAAATTGTTGCATCTATGAGTCCTTTGGAAATTTTATACTTTCAAAAAAATTTCTTCCAGACAGAAAACTTTCTCTACAGTAGGAAGTGTGTAGGTTGGTCAAACATATGGCAGTGTTTTAGGCCTTAGTGCAGCATATGTTTTGATATATTTTGTTACACATTGTAATGTAAAGAAGAATTATTTGTACCTTTCTATGAAATCAGTTTGTCCATCATTGATAGTGTGGTTTACTTAAATGTGTCTTTGAGAGTGGCAGTTTCTGATTCTATTGCAAAAAAACTCTGACAATGTACCGGTAGCAACTGGAAATTGAAGAATTAAAGTTGTGAAGGCCAGTGTGATTGATTAGAAAGAAACACATGGGGTCACTATTTGACTATGACCATCAGTTGATTATATCTGTGTGGTCAAATTTATTGCCTTGTCCAGATATTGGCATATACAGTGTAGGCCTAGTAGATATACAGTACATGCTGGCTGGTATAATATTACAGTAGGTTATAGTCTTTCACAGTTATAGAAAATTTCATCTGCATTGCATTTTATTCAAAACATTTCATCATCATCATCGTGGATATGTTGCAGTAACCCATTGGGCATAGATGCAACGGGAACTTGAGAAAGGGCTAGCAATATGTCAGACGATTCCTGTGACTGAAAATTAATTTTCCACATGCACATAAAGTTATGTTGATATTTAAATATTACATCTTTGAGAGAGTTTTTTTGAGACTAATCAAACTAATGATGAAATGCAACATTTATTGGTATTATACCTGGTACAGAATTGGGATGCTTTTTATGTACACAACAGCATGTTCAATGGTCCTGCGGCAGTAGTACAACGTTAAAGAATGTGGTCTAGCTTTCTTGCAGTTGTCCACTGAAGTTCGACCGAATTTCATTCATCCAAGTCCTATTTTTATAGCTTTCGCCTTTTCTGAGATATGCTGAAAATTGTTCACTTAATTTGAAATAGTCGATTTCCTTTTGAAATAAATATGCTTGACATGATCTTGAAACAATGACTTTTAAAAAAAAACAAAGAAAAACAAAGACACGGTAATTTGATTATTGCAAGAATGACAAATTATTGTGCAATCTACCATTTAAAATTGAGTGCATACAGTAAGATTTTAAATTTTGTAATTTCAACTTAGCAATGTCCTGTGGAGATGGGTAGGGCCCTAGAGATGGGAGTTGGATACATTTGGATACATTTTTCAAGCTTTGTAGCATATATTTAAAATTTTAGACTTGAGGTACTCTTTAATAATATACACTTTAGAAAATAGTTGCACCAGGTTATTTTTTGTTCTTATGTTTAAAAATTGCCATGTTGGTCATACGTTTAAGTTTTTTAAAGGGAAAACCATCCAAATTTGACTAGGTGTACCGGGTCCAAGGTATTTCATGAATGGATCCTGGAAATCATGTGACAATTTTCTCACTGAATTGTGAAATACAGATAGAGTTACTATTTGGTTTCCCTTGAAAATGTAATATTTATGCTCATGTACAGTGTAGTACTATGAAAGGTACTTGAATTGAAATAGGAGGATATGTGAGATTTGGCTGATGTTTCAGAGTAATTATTTAGGATGGCTACTTATTCCCTTTAAGGTGAAAAGTAATAATATCTGACTGCACAGTATAGAAACTTATGTGCAGTAACATTGCAGAGAATTTCTACCTAAACTTGTCAACTGTGTAGAATGTGGTATTTGTGGCACTTTCCTTTGACTACTTTCAAAGTGAATTTGCTTTGTATTGTTGTTACAGTGCAACTTGTTAGTTTGGCAGTAAGTTGATTGAGTTAAAAATATTCCCATTAGTATGCGTCTTTTGGCATGTGGACCATTGATCATTAACTGCATATTTAAGGGTGTTAACTTCACAAGAGGAACATTATGAGGTAGCAGTTTGGCAGGGCTGGAAAAAGTGTTTATTTTCCCCACCAGTTCAACATGTTTTCTTATAATACAAAAATAGCCAAATTTCTCTCCAACTGCTCATATACTGTAATCCTCCAAGTACAAAAATTTCCTTGCAAGGAACTACCCACATTCTTAATATTTTCTACCCTTGCAATATAGCAATCTTGCTGAAATTTGAAGAAAAAAAATAACTAGGCCTAATTACTGCACCAGTACTGTACACTGGTATACGGAATTGTGTAATGCCATTTAATAAGTACAAGTAAAAGGTTGTGCTATTTGAGTTTGAACTAGGAGAGGGAGGATTGTTTACCTTATTTAAATGAAAAGTCCTAGTTTCTCACCCTAGTATCGATTGTATGTGACATGCCAAAAATAGCCACAAAATCCTAAAGAACAAAGCTGGTGGTATTTTTGTACTTATTGAACCTATACATTCGTTGTTGTCCTGAACAAAAGCAACTTCCAGTCTATGAAAATACCATGTGGAAAAGAAATTCTAATATTTAGTTACCCAACAGTTCACACCAAAACTAATGTAGGCTAACTGGAACAGTGTACTATGTAAATACAGTCAATAATTGAATATCATGAAAGCAGTATATAATTAAACAAAGTATTAATATAGGTTTTGAATTTACAGTTTGTCAAATGAAATGTTTATAGCTTTCAGTTTTGTTTGACTTTTTTTAGTGTTAAGGTGTTTGTACAGTACTATTCTGATTTCATTTTAAGTTTTGAGGTAACAGAAAGCACAATTTGACTTTGGGGATTATTGAGTTGGTTTATGAAATTGATGTTTTGTCACACCTGTTGAGTTTTACTTACATGTTGATGGTAAATAGTCAGACTAAGAGATTCTGCACTACTGAAATGGCAATGATATTTTGTCAATGATGAAAGTCAAATTCATTACAAATTTGTGACCAGACACTTTTTACCATTAGGTATTAATCTTATGCAACCCTTGTTCAAATACAAGGAATGAGAAAGGCTTAAGTACTAACTTGATTGACAGGCTTGCAAGTTGCAACTCCTCCTTCCAATATGTTACGACCAAGGTTTCAGTTGTATGCAAGTTGTATATACTGGTCTATCAAGGGCTTGGACAAGTATTGTGAATTACTGCACCAGATCTTACGCTAGATAAAACAGGTCTACAAATTCTCATATTTTCATTGACTACAGGAAGTTGTACATGAGTAATGAGACTAATTAGAAGCATTGTCATGCACTGATTTCCTTCAAACTCGTCACAAATAATCTCAACTCAATGAGCCCCTTACGGCCAGTATACAGTATACTGCATTGACAGTGCTGTACAGCGCAATTTACATTATCTTGCATGCAGTGCAGGAGCACAGGTGAATTACAGTACGTATACTGTAAATTTGGGGCACTATTCATTACAGAACTAAATTTATTTCCAGTTTTGTGGTTGTTGATGGATCTTGCATGTTACATTAACCACAAGGTTTAGTATCCTTTGCTGATTGACCAAAACATGTACCAAGCATTGTCTTAAGGTTGTATACTTCTGTAGAAGGAGCCCCATTATGCAATGCTTTAGGGCTGTGTAGAACATTTCCCTTCAGCTACTGTAAGTGGGCAAATGCCTGAGCACTGCAGACCAGGGCTTGCCAGCTCAGACATCCTCTAACCAGTTTGGAATCTCCCAGCAATAGTTGAGTGTTTACACAAACCATTTGTGTAAGAAGTCTTTACACCTTTGTCACTGTAGTCACTATATTTAGCAGTTTAGAACTTGGGATGGCATTTGCATGATTTACTTTTTAGCTCTACTATTTTAGTGCTGTTACAATCCAGATTAGAGATCATAATAAGCAATAAACAGGTTATTGTGCCTCTAGCTTTTTTTGAGTGCTGGGCGCACATTGATTCAAAGGGGGGGGGGAGAGGGGTGAATGTTGGGGGGAAGTTATCAGAGTGCCAGGTAGAAACATTGCTGTATGGAAACTTGTATATTGCTAGTCAGGATTCATGATTTTGGAATATTACTGGTTAGAGCTGCCTAGTACTGCCTAGTGTGGGCATATCAGTGGTATGGAATAGCCATCGTAACCCAAACTCCAGAGAAAGCAGGCTCAGGTTTTAAATGCAGTAACTGCAAAGCATATACCCTTGAAGTTCTCACCCCTTCATCCCCCAACTACCATACCCATCCACTCCTCCAACATCTCCAACGTGTACAAGCCATTAAGATTTATGTCAGTCAGAAGTTCATAACTCTTCATTGAATACCATTAGGCTGTTCATGGTTACGTCACTGGTTGGCACATGCGCAAAAGCACATGCATGTATGTTAGATGTTGCGCGTGTAAACACGTGTGCGATTGCATGCAGAAAGTAGACGAATTGGAATCTACTTTGCATTGTGACAACAGTGTAAGCGCGCCCTATTACATCTTTTACCGACACACAGTGACGTTTTTGTAAACACTGAAGGAGTCTATTGTATCTTGAGTAAAGTTTAACATTTGGACAATATGCTTGTCATCAGTAATGAACTGAAGTTTTAAGTGAGTAATCTGGTATGGTATATGAAAGTAATAGTTTGCAGTGCCAATCTTCAGTGTACACACTTGCCACACCATGTCATTATAGGTCTACAGTACTTATATATTGAACTCTATTGTACCAAGTGCTGTTTTACTGTACAGGCTGAATAAGGGGAAATGTGTCATGTATGAAAGGAATTAGGTGATCCCTTCATCTTGTCATGGGAAACTTTGAAGGAATTAACTAAGTTGGGAAGTAGCAGTGTTAAGGGGAAATTGCAGGATATCCTTAAATCTGTGGCTTGTCTAGAATCTTCGTTTTCTGTAGTAATTACACACAGAATACTCAGTGAAGGTAATGTAAAGGTGATGGCCAAGGGTATTGCCAATGATTCTCAGCAAAGGGTTGTCTGCAGAGCAGATGTTCATTTTTACTGTAGGTCTGCCTAATCATGTGATTCTTCTCACATTTGCAGATACTGAAACACATTCAGTGAAATTTTATGTAACTAAACACTTGAACTCTCGAATGTTAAAACACATGTATCATTGATGCCAATGAACAAGTTACACTTTTTTATAAATGGGATTGTATACTTGAACATGTATGCACAAAGTAGTGGCAGTATATATATATATATATATATATATATATATAGTAGGTCGAGGTTGGTAGATCGAAGTTAGAATGTGTAGGTCGAAA
>WURT03274943.1:0-25489 GCA_009936505.3 Holothuria glaberrima
ATAAAATTGAATACAACAGAGCCAAATATAGTTTGGAGGGTGCAAAGAGTAGGACAAGTCAACATTTTCTTTAATAACCACCACCTGATGTATTATCTTCTTAAATGAATTTTACAAAGAGTTTTTCTGCAGGTCATACTGAATGTCCTCAATTACTGTGCACGTATGGACTGGCCCAAGGTAACTTGGCAGGACAAGTATATCTGTAACTCCTGAGGTTATAATGAGAATGAAATCATATATACATGATAAATAAAGGTTTACATCTATCTGCCACTTACAATTCTTTATTGTACTTTAATATGAAATTTTTGACCCAATTTAAAGTTAGAAAGCCATTTACAATGATGTACATTGTAATGGTTCAAGCTGGTGGGTGCAGATCTTGTGCAAAAATTCAAGTTGTAATGTGCTGCAGGAGTAGATCCTGGTGTTACATTACGTGACAGAAATGGATTCTACTGTTTCATTCCAGGTGGGCATACCTATCAGTTCAAGATGTCTAAATTTATCTCCTGTCAAGGCTGTCAATGTTATCAAGTATTAAGTGACATCCAGACTGGTCAATAAGCACTGATCAGTCTCATCACTCAATCCTTGATAACACTAACAGCCTTGACAGACCTCATCAATTTCTTAACATGGTACTTGCCTGGAGGCTTAGCCGTTTCTAAAACATTGCCTGCATGAATATCTGCTTGCCTAATCAAAACCTACAATGTGCTCAACTATTTAAGTCCCCAAATGCAATATTGACCTCTTCAAGGGGCCAGCTTTTGTAGTGGCTGGTAGCCCATTCAAGTTCTGTTGAAAGGACATAGATCTGTCAAGTCAAATGACATAGTTGATGAATAAAAGTGAAAGAAAGTGAATATTAATATCTTATTACTACCCTTGTGGGGTGTATGCCACTATGCCTAGTGCTAATAATTTCAAAGCACATTCTTAAACGTTAATTGCTAGATTCTTATGCTGTTTTGATCAAAATATTTGGGTTTTAAGGACATTCAGGCTAGAAAAGGATATTAATAGTACATTTATGATTTCAAATGTGTGTTTATATTAAATATTTCATTCATTTTTTAAAACTTATTTTGAAGGCAGAGGTTACTTGCCCAGCAGGCTACAAAAATCAAGCTTTGCACTTGCCCAACAGAGTTTTTTGCTTGCCCGTCGGGAAGGTGGAGGATTTGTCAAAGCCTGGCCTTTATCTGAAGGATCTGCTATTTCTCCTAAAGATACAGTATGTTCTTTATAAAAACAGGGTTGTACTTTTATAAGTCTTTCTACAAGTTTCCTTTTCTAGGTTTTTAATGTAGGTCCTTTTACATAGGTCTCTTACACAAGTATCTTGTACAAGTATCTTATAAGTCTTTTATGCAGGTCCACAAAGTGACCACTTTATATATTCTGTACTTTGATAACACCAATGTCGTGGCCATTTTATATATTCTGTACTTTCATAACACCAATGTCGCCCTCTAGAGTGTGCTTACAATATTAATGAACATCAATGTAGAGTCATAAGAAAAACCTAAGTCAGAAACTGATATATCATTACTTTACAGTAATAATCTCAGTTTGAAAATCAAACTCTCAAATTTAAATATCAGCTTGAAAAATTTACCAAATAAACTTCTTTCTTTTCAACAATTCACTTGTCTGTTTTTGAGTGTTGGTATATTTTAATTACTTTTCACTAACATAAAGCATGGGTGACTCCATACTTGGAGTCACGTACTTGTACCTGTGAGAGTTGGTACACTGAATGTATACATGACTCAAAATGACATTGTATAAACCAATGATATCATACACATATATGGTAAGCCCACAGTTCAACAGTGATAAAACTACCACTTAATAATACTATAATAATACTATTCTAATAGTAGAATAGATACTATCATTCTCAAAAAAACTTTGCTCAGGCTTGTTTATGAACATTTTATGTATTTGCTAACACATTGCTACGAAATGGTAATTTGTTGACAGGTTGGCATTCCACTTATGAAAATTACCTATCATGAATTTAAAAAGAAACTGGAAACTAATTTCATCACTGTAGAAATACTGAGGACCCTTACGTATTTAAGAGTCAAGATTTTGATTACAGTGAGTTTCATTCTCAAGTATAACCCAGGATTCATGTCTATAAAGCAATGTTGAGACACTCGCCCGAGACAATAAGTGTCCACAACAGCTCCTTAAACCTGAACAGAAAAATTTGCCAGACCAGGTCCTAACTTGCACAACTGTATTACAAGAGCATTCTATCATGAGTGAACTGAACTGGATGTCATTTCACTAAAGTATTGTTAAAATTAGTATACTTTATCATATGCTTGTATGTTCACAAAATATTGCTCAAATTCTTGATTACTCATGAAATTTTACCCAATCACTCTAATTCTACTTTTTCTCTTGAATCTGAGATCTTATTGTTTGCAAAATTAAAATTTTTACAAAAACATTGGTATTTGACAAGTTTTCACCAAAAAAATGCTTCAACTTTCACATTTCACAACTGAACAAAGTTTCCAATGACTACTGAAATACTTTTTCACCCAGTAATAGTGACACAGCGCCTGCCCCTTCTGTAATATACCTTTCCACACCTGGACACAGGGCCTGCCCTTCTGTAATATACCTTTCCACATCTTCCCCAGCACCCACCCCCACCCATCCACCCAATGGTTTAACACTGCTACATTCAGCTTTAACTCATGCAATTCACATTACTACACTTTTCAATCCAAAAATCTAGCTTATTCTTCTCACTTTATTAATGCCGCATTTGGTCTAGTGGTAGAGCATCCACCTCTCATGTGGGAGGCCCGGGTTCGATTCCCAGGTCGAGTCATACCAAAGACTTTAAAAAATGGAACCTTCTGCCGTTGTGCGTGATGCTCCACATAAGCAATGGAGTAAGGGAAAACAATCCAGTGAGCCACAACTGGTAAAAAGGCCATGGCCGGCTCGACTTGAACTAATTGGTTGGGCCGTTAAACTTCATCTAACTAACTAACTCACTTTATAATGACTATTCCAACATCCTATCAAACATATTTCAAATTTATGTTCAGCTAATTGGATAAAAAGCCTTATTTATAACATCATAAAACTTCACAAAACATTTGTAAACAGTGCTCATGGACAAACCTATGATCCTGTGCCCTACTTTCACTACATTTTAAGCAATGTCCATTGTATAAAGGCGTTCAAACTTTCAGACGTGTTTCATCTCCTCAACGTGTGTGAAAACATTTGTATGATGATGTCAATGGAAAAATGTAAGATGCTGCAGGGTTGGGGGGGGGGGTAATTAAACCTACCTTGAAATTTCAGCTTGGAGTTCTTAAAGACAGATGCAATGGATTTTTCTACTTCTCTCACAACACTGGGATGAAAGTCTGATGGGCTGGCCTTGTTAAGAACAAAAGCTGTGATAGACCAACATCAAATACACTGAGTTCTTGGAATAAAATTTTTTATAACATTGATCTGAAAGTTGTTTATAAGTTACTATATGACCTGTGACAGAAGGAGTTGTCAGAGCCAAAAACTCCCAAACAAAATAAATTAAAAAAAATTAAAAAAAATAAAAAAAAGACAGTATGAAATATTTTTATTAAAATTTGCTTCTCTCATTTTTACATGCAATTAGCAAACAAATTATATTATTGCCAAAAAATTAACATTGCATGAAAAAGTGTAGGATGCAACCACAGCTATGAGGTTCCCCTGTTAGCTTAGTTAAGTCAGGCTTACTAATGACCCTGTCATGTAGAGCAGTAATTTACACCAGTATGGTAACCTTTCTGACTAATGCTTTGAGAATAATAAGGTAGGTACTCCCAGTTATATCTTCATACAACCCCATTTGAAAGACTGGAGTGGTATCCCAGTCTATAGCCACTTTTACAATAGCTGGAAACTTGTGGTAGGGGACCCTGGGCCTACAACTGGCCTACAATGAGGCCGATAGGACATCTTTTCAGTGGCAAAGACCTGAATCATACCAAATTAACTGTTGAGGACCCACTTTTAGCAAATTAAGTTAAAGAGATCAAAGCATGTTACATCCTAAATGACTTTAGTTTGATTAGACCTGTAGTATTTCACTGACTTTAGCAAGCACAGATATTATGTGGTGCCACATAGCATTTAACTAACCACTGTCCTCGCACTTGCAAGACACAAGACAACATTTGACACAAATCTATTATACATTCATACACCCACATGTAACCCAACACAGCTATGCAGCTTTGCCAATCCAAGTTTGATTTCTAGTATCTCCCCTGACTCTAGTTGACATGACCTCCGGTAGTAATATTATTCTTACCTATGTTAGGGGAGTAATCTTCTTTGTCTCTGCTTGACTCTACATCCTGGGCTTGACTTGTAGGAGGGGAGGGTGTAGGGGGTTTCAACATTTCAGCACGCTTCAAGAACTCCATCAGACTCAAATCTGGAAGCCAGTCGATGACCACCAACACAACATGACAAACAGTCATGAGGAATGCAGCAAGCTGAAGAGACTGAAAACAATGCGCAAAAATAATAAAACAATCAGTTCCTAAGAATTGCCATGATTTTTTTTACCTGAATGCTCTGTTACAACGTATTGCCATGATTTTTTTTGATGCTCTGAAGCCCTTGGGACTTATTCCACTTAGCAGTCAATAATGTCCTCACAGTTAAAAACTGATATCTGTTATGCCAAGTGAGAGGTCTCATTTTTAAGTTTTTCCTTTAAACCTTATGGGGTTTGGAACTTTGCCTCAGGGTTGACAGGCAGCTGCCTTACCACTCGAACACCAAGTTGTTTAGAGTAACAGCAACAGCAGTAACATGACTCTGAGATAAGTGATGCAACTGGAATTTTCTTTCTTGCTTCCTTACAACTGAAGCACTCATCATGGTATCCTTGACTATACTAAATACATGTGGTCAGTCAATTCAAAATACATTTCCCACTCATGGTTTAAAACCATTTTTACATACCCCAACATGATCCAAACTGAAGTGCCATATTTCCAGTTTACATACTAATCTCACTAAACTCAAGTATTTTCAAGACCATCAAAAATCACAGAAATTCCCAAATTTGCCATTTTCCCTACTATATGAGTGCTCTGATATTTTTGAGGAGAGTGTAGGATAAGTAGGGGTCACTTGGAAGCCTGTCAATAGTGCTCAGTATGGACTAGGTGTAAAGCTGCCTTTACCTGAAATGTCTGCACTGCTTTGGATCTGTGGATTTTTGCAAATGAGACATTAAGGGAGATGGAAGTCTATACCTCACACCAAACTACTATATCTAAAGAAATAAGACAGCTGTCACTATCAGACACTCTTCCTATGCTTTGTTCAAGTACAGAAGGATTTCATGAGACGTCACACAATTGGAATTGCCTGGCAGTAAAGGGCAAAACACACGCAGTAAGTATATTTACAGCACAGGTGCCACAGATTATACACTTGCTGTGACAGCACACGGCATAACCATAGATACTTCTGTGACACAATGGAGGCTTGCCCTTCAAAACCAAAGAGACTCACAACCATATGACGTCAG
Source organism: Holothuria glaberrima (assembly GCA_009936505.3). Taxonomy (NCBI): domain Eukaryota; kingdom Metazoa; phylum Echinodermata; class Holothuroidea; order Aspidochirotida; family Holothuriidae; genus Holothuria; species Holothuria glaberrima. Next base: position 5,585 of record WURT03274943.1, read on the forward strand.
TGAAAAGCCTCTAAAGATGCTAAGAAGAAGCTGTAATAATTTACTGTGGTTATGAATACATGAATATTCAAATCTGCTCCCTGTTTGCAAAGTTTAACTGAGTCCATCACTCCAAAGTTCTTTGAGTGGTCAGCTGACCTTGCCCCAGGTATCAAATTAGCCTATATATGCTTTTGTTTACCAATTTGTAAACAGTGAGATAATTGGTTGATATCAATGGTTCAGGCAAACAAATACGGGGTACTGGAGTCAGCTGTCTTGTAACACAATCTTGCACACTATCTGCACACACTATTTGCACACACTATCTGCATACACTGTCTGCATAAACTCTCAAGAGGTACACTATGTCAACAGTGTAACCTTGGTTCCAGGGTCTTTAGTGCAACCTTCGTTCCAGGCTGAAATTTTTCAATTTTTTTTTCTCTTTTTTTTTTTATGAGAGGAAGAGACAGAATGGGGGGGGGGGAGGGGAGGGTGATGCTCTTTGAGTGTTTTGTAAACAACAGCCCCCTTAGCAGTTGAAAGGAGCTGTTTTGGGATCTAGGGGGTTTATTTCTATTGTTTCTGTTAGCACTTACTTCAAAGGAACAGGAGTACAATTTTCTAGACATGATATTTTTCCACTTCCTCAACATCTTTCTGGAAGCCATTATCACTTCAGAGGGGGTATTAAAAGGCTGGTGGTGGGGGGGGGGGGAGCCAAAGGCTCTGCATATACTGTTAGTTTGTGCCATACTGGCTGCTCTAGTTTTATTCAAGTTACATTTGTCAAGGTGTATGGCAACCTACAAGCATATGTATATTCTTCTATCTTTAAATTGGGAGCATGACAGAATGTCAGGTTTTGTTTTGAAACGTAGACTCAGAGATGTTTTAAATTTCGATGCAAAACTTACTATCAATTAAATCTCTTTTGTAACAACCAGACAGTGTTCAGAGTTTAGTGCTCTACACTTTACCTAAGACAACTATTACTTCAAATAAGGAGGCAGCCAGCCCTATATCTTAAGTGAGGGGGAGCCCTGGGCCTCACACTTACCTGCATATCTGCATAATTTTCAGCTGATGTATATTCCGGTGGAAGATTCTTTTCGTGAGAGAGAAGATCATCAAGAACAGATGAACTCAAGACTGGCTGAGTGTCAAGTAGAAGGATTCTTTCCTTTGTTACAAATAAATCAATCCCATAAGTCTCATGACTTGCTTTAAGTATAGTGTCCTTAGACTCTGGTTTGAAAATAAGCGAACTGTAGAAAAATAAGCAATATTTTTCTCACTGATTTATGAAATTCACGAAGACTTCTTCCTTCGTTCACCTAGAATATATATACACACTCTGAAGTATGAAAAACACTTGAAGGGAAATAACACATTGGTGAGATTTAGCTCTTGTTTCAAAATGAATTTGGAGCAACTGCTTATGCCCTTTAAAGGAGAGCTTTAGGTTTAAAATTTAATTTTGATGTTCCAGGAGTTGTAGGTCTAAGCATTCTGTTGAAATTTGCAGTTCTCAATAAAGTAGCAGATGAAAACCCAAGAGAAAACACAGTACGTAGGCATTTTTGCCAACTTTACTGCATCTTTGCCCCCAAAATAGCATCGTTCTGCCCCGAAACAGCCAATATTATTTTGGCCAAATTCCCCCCCCCCTCCCATGCCATATACCACATCACACCCACCTCATGCACGAATGAGAACAAATTTCTACTCATTACTACAAGCAAATGTGCCTGAGTGTATAAAGTAGGAAGTACTTTTAACTTCACATCTGGTGGTGACTAAATTGAACTCACCTCCTCTCGTCACCACAATCATTTCCAGCCAAGAAGGACATGAGAGTTGACTTTCCACTTCCCTGCATACCAAGGGCCCCAACTACTAAGTAATCATTAAGATCAAGTAGCATCTGTAACAGACAAAGAGTGAAGTTATTATAAAGCTGTAATTATTTGACTGTTCTACTCTAAGCAGCACTTATAATTGAGTATTTTCAAATGACCAAGTTGGCTGCCATTTATATGGCTGATACACTATATTTGACAAAAAGGGTTATAGAATTGGTATAAAAGAGTAAGGTAAAAGATGCAATTTCACCAATCCAATGAAGGCATTATTTGGTTAAACATTAAAACAGGAAAAAAAATAAAAAAACAGTACAACAACAACTTTTGAACAGCTTGTCATTCATTCAATTTCCTCCCCCCCACACATTCACTTTCTCCCCCCACCCCCACATAAAGTTAGGGTAAAATATTTTGTTATGACCTGACCCAAAAATTTTACTACTGTTTGGCTTTCTTATCAATATACTGTGCACTGCACATGGGATAAAACGAGACAATATCTCACTTATATTGTGTTGGACTGATTATCAGTATACAATAGCAGTTATCAACCAATATTATACCCATTTTCTTGTTGTATCGTTATTGGCGTTGGTATTGGGATATTGACACTACTGACATTTCTCATCCTATATACTTCATGAAAATATTACACTATTATATTATGTTTAACTGCAAGTCCCAATGGAATGTCTTATTAAAATGACACAACATTAAGTGATAGTGCCCGATAGCCTATGATGCAGTGTGTAGTATGCTCATTACTGTGCATCGGTCAATATTGAGAATTGAAATATCGGTTAGGCTATTGTAGTACCAGCTACTGGCCCATATCGTTACAAAACTAATATTAAGAGTCACTAAAACAAGGCATTCACAAACACTCTGAAGTCTTTGATAAAAATATAAACACTGAAAAGTTACAAATGGTTTACAGCATAGGTTCTCAAGCAGCAGCCCATGGGCCATGTGCAGCCAGCAAGGTGCACAAGAATGGCCTGGGAATATTCAAGGAGCTCAAAATTGTAATAGGAAACAAAGCTGCTGAACAAATTCCTGGCTACAACTGTAAACATAAAGCAAAACTTTAGTAGAAGTTGCCCACGGCCCGAATCACTTGAGAACCCCTAGTTACAGACTCAAATCCACCATGTATTTCACATTATTACTTGAGGATGAGGAAAGAAATCACTGGACATATAGCACTCTTTATTGAACAAAAACAGTTTACAGATTTAGACTTACTTCAAGTCCATTTTCACACCAAGAGCCACTCTCATCTACTAGTCTAACAGACTGGGTCATTTCTGCTGGTACAGAGAGTCTCTTGTGAACTGGAACTGACAGTAAACAAAAAGATCTATTGAAATCTCTGTCTCGGGTATGAAGACAAAAGTGAACACAATCATATATAAGAGCTACAAGACTGAATGCAACTACAATAAATTGTTTATACACTGTTTGAAAGACAAAAGTTAGCCACTTTTCAACACATTTCTAAGGACCACAACATTTTTTGAAGCACACAATATTTCAGCACCATTTAGAATAGCTATCATACTTTTTAGGCAACGGTAGAATCACAAATTTACATACTGAACTACATAAGCTCCAGATACGCAATTCAGGAAATGAACTACCAGTATTATGGCCATGCAGATCTAAGTAATGAAATGTTAACAAATTCAAGCATTTTCAAAACTTGAAATTAACCCTTCCATTCTAAGCTTCTCCAAATGTTTGATGTCTGAATATGAATCCTGAAAAATGTTATGTGAAAGCAAGCACTGTTGTGTGAAGTGATTCAAAAATGTAAAGACATCTGGGCCCTTTTAACACAAAGAGGTATGCTCAATTTTAAGTTTGATTTTACATATAGGCATAATTGCAAGGTAAATCAAACTAAAGGGGGGGTTGCAACTCTTTGTGCAAAAGGAACCAGGTTTGTTTGACAGTTTAACTTCTAGGAGTATTTAATGTATCTGTTTAGGAATGCTTCCACCCTTCACTTCCCCTCCCCCCTCCCCCCATCCTCAAGTGGGCCTCTGTGAATGGCTGATACATAACATTCCATTTTGCAAGGTTTCAGCATGACAGTGTAAAACATACTGAAGACTCCATCTCTTATTGTGCCCCAGCTATAGGGTGTTATAAATACTAGCATTCCTTTCTAGAAAAGTTTACAAAACTGCCTAGCCCCAAAACTTCTGAAATATTAAACTGACTTACAATGTCTGATTGCTAATTTGATGAATTTGACAATGAAGGACATTTGGCCAATTGCAAGAATTTTGTAAAGGCTTAAAAATGTCAAAATCCTCTATCTGTGTAGCACCTTCACTGTTACTGTAACACATGTTATGTAAAATGGTTTACCTGGAGAGAGTTTGGGAATACCTGTACTAAAACAACCAAACATAACAATAATGTTTACATGAGGGGGAATCAAATGACATGAGATGTGATCAGATGACCAACTGCACATAATGCAACCACACGCTGTACTCATTTGCATCCAAACATACTTTACCCTCTCTAGACTATCCGGGAAAAATCTCTTAATGTCTACACACAAAAAAATCACATCATGGAATGAACATAAGCAAATGTTTACATCACAGGGAAGCCATGGACTATGAAGCTAAATCTGTAAACTGCTGGCATGGGGAGGGGGGCTAGGACAAGAAATTGTTGGAAGGAAAGCTTAAAATATGCAGGTACTCAAGGAATAGGATGGTGACATCAGCCTACATGGAACACTTAACAGAGTGCTACTACACAGCTTGGTACCAGTTAAGAGCAACCAGAAATCCCATTTGTGGACCACTTCTCAGGGTGGATTTGCAGTTTACCAACTGGCACAGAATTGAGACAAAACCCTGATATGGACAGGCAAACCTATAATACAAGTACAGATTTATCACAAAATATACAATTTCAGAGGACTACAAGGTTAAAGAGGGACTAAACTGAGGCCTTCACCCTATCCCCTGCTGTTCAAAAATTTCTGTTTTCTACATTCAGCACTACTTGGATATGAAATAAGCTGGCACCTAACTTTGCTTTACCCTCGTAGGTAAACTGTGTCTGTGCCTTTAATACGATTTGCCTAACTAATGGCGCATTAAAATTGAAAATATTATTATTACTAGAGACTTACAAGCAGGTAAGCTATCTCATAGTCAACATTACAAACTCACTCAACAAATTCAATGTTTGAAAATCTATAAACAACAACTGACATATTGGCAAGGTGATAAAATTGTCTTTTTTGGAAAAAATATATACTAAAATCTTTCAAAATGAAAATAAGATCCCAGAAGACATTCCACTAACAAATCTGTGTGTTAATGAACAATCCAACCAGGTTCCTGTTTCATAGAGAGTTACGATTGTTTGTAAGTTCGATTTGTCATGCAATCATCCTATTGAAATAAAACTTAAGATAAATCTTAACCTTTTATGAAACAGGGACCAGGACTGGCAAAAGAAGTTAAGGATATGGTTCCCAGAAAATCACATCAGCAAAAAAAAGATAAAAAAGTGATAAACGGAATATGACAACAAACATATATCAGAATATAAAGAGCAAGCATGCATCAAACAGATGTCAATAGGTGGCAGAGGTCAGACCACAAAGTTCTAGATTCTTGGTTTATGATGCTCCACTAAAGGAACCAGAAATACAGAAATAAAGTTTCAATAAATTACCATTAACAAGAGAACACAATGAACAACAGGAATATGACAACCAACAGATTATAAAGTGGAAACAGTACATATGCTAAAGATGTGGCATGCACAGTCACTACAACACAGAGTCTAAGATACCAAGTCCCAGCTTCTTTCATTATCTTGATGGACTAGAAAGATATTAAATACTTTATGATAGGGCTCACAGGAGCTCATTATCAACAAAAGGAGATAAATAATCAATAAAGGGAATACAACATCCAACAGCAGGATTTCAAAGTGGAAACAGCAAGCATGCTGTAGACATGCTATGCACAGAAACTACAGCACAGAGTCCAAGATACAAAGTCCTAGCTTGTTGTTTATCTTGTTGGACAATAGAAACCCTAAATACAAGTATAGGTTCACTGGAAATCAACATCAACAAGAGAAGATCAACAATCAGTTACAGGAATACAACAATCAGCAAAGTGGAAACAGTAAGCATGTTACAGACATTAAATGCAAAGGCAATACAGCACAGAAATCAGGAACAAATTCCTAGCTTCTTGGTTTAGATTGATGGGATAAAGAAACCCTTCATACAAGGACATGTTTCAGAGCAGGTAATTTCAGCAATAGAAGATCTACTACATTTTAATAGCAAAAAGAACACAACTACCAACAAAAGGACTGTAAAGAATATGATTACCTTTTCCTTGGTAAAGCAAAGCAAAAAATAAAAGGATAAAATTCAATTCAACAAAACAAAGCTGATAAATTCAAGTTATAGGAAAGGTTTAAGCAAAGGTCTGTGGACATAATAAATTCACTTGTTCTTCTCAAAAAAAGCTAGATTAAGATCCCCTGATCAAAAATCCGTTGGAATTATTTGAATATATTTTACCGTTCTCAAGATATTTCTCTTCAAAGTTTGACCATTTGTGGGAATTGCTCATTAGCTATGCAAAAATATGATGCAGAGTGTGTTGCACAGTGTCTGTATTTCTTTTGTTATTCCTTTATAAATTATCTGTTGATTACTTAATAGCAAGTTTCTAGTATGGTGTTTAATGTGAATATTTTCAAAGAACTAAATAGCTACTTCCAAAATTAACCCCTTAGGGTATCCCAAAATTACAGCTGTCCTTGGAATAAAGGCTAAGCTAACAAAGGACAACATTACACCCAGTTGACAGGTCCCCCTCTGTATGTCACAAATTTGCATAAGTAGCTCATGTTTATTCATGATATAGAAGAAAAACAGTAATTCTCTTGTAAAATGGTCAATATTTGATGGATTTTAATGGGAACTGCAGCTATTTCTATCATTTTTACTGCATTTTAAACCATATAGGCTAGCATCTCATTTACATGTCTAGAGACCTTTAAGAAAAGAATTTACTTTTGATATGTGAATAACTAAATCTTGAAAAAATTTCACTCTATTCCTACATGCAGTTTTCCAGATCTTAGCAGATGAAGTTTGGAACCCACAGTGAACTTGAAACAAGGGCCTAAGCACTTCTTTTCTGCTCTACTCACTATTTTGCTTACTTTCATAATCATGGCTCTCTTTTTTATGATCCCTGTATTCTGTTTTCTTGAGTCATTTAACCCCCCCCCCCTTTTCAAATCAAGAATATTACAATATTGCCACATGAGACTGCATAATTGGTACAAAGTATGTTCAATCAATTTTTTTTTATACTTCAGGGCTTATAACCAGAAGTACATTCATAATAGGTAAAATGCCATGCCTGATTAGGTCCCTTAGCTCAATGGCCATTGAACACACCTCTTGTCAACCATGGCTGAAAACAGGCAATGGCAAGGGGCCATAGGACTTCTGATCAACCCAAAATGACCCTTGCTCCCACTTCAATTTTCCCTATCTAGGGGACACTTCCTAAGAAAAGTTGCTCTTAATTCTCATAGGCTTAATTTCTCATGAAGAAGTCAACATTAGCCAATTTGAGACAGACCTCCATATAATTCGCAAAAAATATATGTAGAGATAATTTAGTGACCACTGGTTATCACAGGTGGTCCCTGGTTCTTTCTTGCTCTCTATAAATTAGTGATACTTCTGGCCTAAAATGGCGGACCATTTTTTCCCATCCTAGATGTCCACTCTGTACCAACAATGCCACCTTCCACAATATAAATCTCTTGATACAGTAGTAAAAACAATATAAATTTAACACACCAAATCCTTACGTTTTGTTTTGTAAGGTGCCACATTCATGTCTCGAGACATGATATCATGCATGATAACATGTCACATGCTTAGGTTAGGGTTAGAGACAGAACAAAAGGTTAGGGTTACAAGTCTTGAGACTTATTATAATGCATGATATCATATTACGGATTGGGCGATTTAACATTTCTGACTCTTTACCTTCAATAGCTACTGGTCTTGGAGAGTGAGTAGGAGTTGGTGATTTCTTAGTTTCTTCCTTCACATTAATTCTCAAAGGGGTACCCATTTTACTACTGGCTATAGTAATGGTGCCAAAGTTTGATGACCTTGGTGGCACAACATTTTCTGCTGGAGAATGACGATGCTCAGGGACTTTTGGCTCATCATTAGCTCTGGTCTTGATCTTGAAAGGAGTGTCCGCATGAGGCTTCCGCTGGAACAATTCCGGGCTTGCATAATCAGTGGCAACTCTTGGCTGGTTTTTAAACAAATTTGAGCACCATTAATTCAAAAGTTGAGTTTTGCTAATAATTCATTTGTTTGTAAACCTTACATACCAGGGGATGAAATACAGGTAGGTTCACAACACAATCTGTGACCCCAAAGACCCTAGTAACAAATCAACTTATATTTAGTTTCACAAAAGTTGAAAATCACAGGGCTGGAAATAAAGGCAGGTCACAGAGGCCATAACCTTTGTATTTTTGGCAATGGCCTTGGTGTCCTACAAAACAGCATACATTTTAAGGCCAGTTTGGCCAATTGCCCTTCCTAAGACAATGCACCCAGCCATATCCCAGATAACACAAAATCTTCGTCTGGTCTTGGTGGCCATTGAGCTCCATAAATGTGCCCTAAAAGCTACTACGAAAATGGTCTTGCCCCCATGATGTTCTATTTCCAGCCCTCAAATTGATCTTTTCTAATGCTCTGCCAACAACTGCAGGGAATAATTTATCCGGTATCGCATCGCAATTTGCTACACAAGCTGGCCAAATTGCTACACAAATTATTCAAAAATGTGTAGCACTTTTTGTGTGCATTACCATAGGGTTTTCAGCAGTTTTACACTTCAGAAGGACAAATTCTCAAACTGCTATGCAAAATTTGAATACCAAATTATTCCTTGCAACTGTATGTTTTAACTCTTTTAATTGTTGATTTTAAAAACTGCTACCCAAAATGGAGAAATTTCTAATCAACTCACTAAACAATAGACCTGTTGGGAAGTTGGATTTTGCTGTACCATATAGTACCACAAATCAGGTCCACAGATATTTCTCATGGATACAAGGGCTTGTAACAACTGTTTTCTTGGCTTCCACAATTAGCTATCACACTGTCTGACCTTTTCAGTCACAGTTAAAGAAATTAAACTTTCAAAGTGAATTTTTCTCCAAAGAAAATTCTCTTTGTCCCATGATTGCCATCTAGAGAACCATATTTTTAAAACTCAAAAATGGTGTGTGATTATACAAAATGTCTGTTTTGCATATGCAGTCTCTGTTATGGTACACTTTTCTTCCCAGCATACACTGTAAATCAAAGTTTCCCAACTGGCTTATTACTGCATACTAATTTTCTCACTACATTTTATCCCTTGAATATACTGATAATGCCATGGTTAGGTTGCAAAACATTATGACCGATACTTGTTAAAGAAATAGGAGGAAATTTAAAAGCTGAAGCCAAACTTTAAAAACTTGATAATGGTCTCTCCCCATACCCTTTAAACATTCATGAACCTATTAGTTGCTAAGGTTGCTAATTTTCCACATAACAGAAAACAATGCACCTTGCAGCTTACAGCTAATAATGATCCTGCATGACAATGAGCATGTTTCCACATAAAAATGTACAGATATATATGTGCAAAATTGCTAAATTACTATAAACTGACATTTTCACTGGCTACAGTAACCTCAGATGACCTTTAATCTTCACCCTAGCTTTGGGGCTCTTTACATAAAGATGGGGCATCCACACACCAAGTAGAAAAACTTTCAAAGCTTTACAACTGAAATTTTGTGTACACAAGGAAATCTCACACACATGCAGGAACACACATATACACACATCCCATGACTGCATATCTGTAGTGCAATCAGAGATCAGGTATTTTATATATCAAACCTATGCCATGCTGAGTTTTCAAAGCCTATGAAAAGAGCACACTCAAATCACTTTTTTACAACAAAACCACAGGTGAAACATCTTTTCCTTATGTTTCTCAGTTTTGGAAAAAATGGCTACATTCAATGTATATGAAAAGACACAAACATTGAATTGTTGGAAGCCAAACTGCATGTGGGCCTACCACACTGCAATATACACATGCTTCTCCTTGCCATGGAGACAAGAAAATAAGTCATGTACGTGTAAACACCATCTGGCAGAAATTATCCTTGCCTCAACACCCTCTTCTTTCTATCTTTTTAAACCATTTTTAATACTTTTATCATTCATACCTTTTCTTGTTGATGCTTCTGGAGTATTTTTGGAGGCTTATTCAAAATTGCAGGAGATCCACGATCAAAAGTTTCCACAGGCTCTCTCTCCCTTGCAAGGCCGGGGCCCTCTGGCACCTGAGTCATAAATCAAGCACCATAACAACAATTACCAGTAAAGAGTTGTTTAAAATTAAATATATTGAGCTTTTTTTCATTTGCCAGGGCAAAAAAGGAAGAAGCAGAAAGCAACAGAAAGTTATAATTCTTTGACAGCAAAACAAATGATGCTGTCAGGTATTAAAACCACTCAAAAAAGTTTTCACAATTACATGTCTTGGTAAAATTTTGTTGTATGTCACCTGTAGCAAGAGTAAGTATGAAATGTGAGAAGTGCAATTGGATGTTCATACAAACAGTATCTCCATAGTTCCTCATACCACGATGACTGTGTGATAATGGATAGAAGTAATACATCAAGGGGTCTTTTAAAATATTTTGGAAAAAGTCACCCCATACAAAAATTTAGAACGCAATTCTGGGTTCCAAAGGAATTTATTTTTGTTTTTGTATGCAAATATTTATGAGGTGAGGAAGGCAATTTTCATAGTATTTGGTTGTTTTTGCCCACTTCAAAGTGTTTCCGGGAGAGATTTTGGCAGCTGCAGGAGCAATCAGCCATCTCTTTCATGATTTCTATGCATACTGTAGACCCTCTTCCAAATAGCAATAACAAAGGATTATGGGATATATACATTTGGTACACATCATTTTTGGCTAGAGTAATATTCTACTGACAAATACAGTGCATGCATACCAAAACTCTATCCCATAATCCTTTGTGATTACTATATTGCCAGTTGATAAAACTGACAGGCCTATGCATTCAACACATTGCTCTCCATACTTAAAGATTAAACTTGTCTACACTGTATATTCTTGGGTGTAATATGTATCAACCCAGTGAAATTTGCTTTGCCAGCCAAAGTGCAATCCCACAGTACCTACAGTATCCATGTCACCTGAACTCCCTCAATGGATTACAAATTTAACAGACTGACAGGTTTCAAGACTCTTGACTGGGAGATGAGGACCAACCCACTTTCCTTGCAATTGCACCTCCTGAGGGATTTTCGACACTATCAAGTTAGTTAGTTAGTTAGTTAGATGGGATTTAACGACACACCAACACGATTGTGTTATATAGTGTCATCAAAAAGAGAAAAGGTGTAATGTTGGGGTACAATTAACTAGAAAAAGGTGGGGTCAAATTCCACTAAAAGGTCCAGGCAAATGCGGAAGTCATGTCAAAAATTTCTATACAATTTACTTTCCTTGAGAAAGTCCAAAATAAGGGACGGATCTGTCTGCTCAAATAAAGTTTTCGACACTATCAAAAACTTACACAAAGTCATGTTATTGGCTTCAACCCTTGTGTACTTTTGTAGGTTCCAAAGAGGTAGTCCAACAAAACTGGCTCTTTTGGCATTTTTTTTTTATAAATTAAATCAAAGTTAGATTTCCCTTCATACACTCTGGCATCCACAATTTGGAAACATCAGCTTCTGCAAAACTCTAAGTGTATTAATACTACTTATTGGCCAGCCAAAGTTATTACTACTATGGTATGTGTTTCTGCCTCAGCTATGATTTCATTGTTTGAGTACCAATTTCCTTCAGGGTCACAATAATCAAGGTAGGGCCTACTAGACCACAAAATTACAGTATTGCACCAACATTTTGTACAGAACTGGCAGTGTGGATCAATATTGTCATATCAACTAAAGAATAAGGTAACAATTGTCGCGAAAATCATATTTTCAATCAAAGTGTTGTGGTGTTAGGATAAAAAAGAATGGTAGTGTACCCTTAAGAAGAACTCAATCAAGCATCATATTCAAATATTACGGCACTATCTAACATTTAAAATAGATTGAATAACTTTTAAGATTCCACAAAGCAAAGCACAGACGTGTAGCATGATGATGGGGCTTCAACCAATAAATTTCTTTCAGCAACATTTGTACCATGATACACACTTTTGTGAATTTCAGCTGTACATTACTATACCTTTAAGATATGGTACACTTTTCTACTGTCATATAATAAATGTAAATCAAAATGAAAATATTTTACAGTATTTTTTTACAGCCTTGTCAGTAATGAATTTCTGTCTAGGGATGGGTGGTACTGTGAAATTTTGGTACGGATACTGCCGATTGCCCAGGACCAGTATTGTGAACAGTATCGACTCGCAACTCCTGGTTGGAAGCGTCTTGGCCATATTAAGGTGTGAACCCCAAACATGACACTCGAAGCCTACAGAAAGGGCTTGGCTTTGACGCAAAAAAAGGAAACAAGCTACCATGATGAAATTACTGCTGCACTCACTATACAATGGTAGTTGATATACGGAAGACTGAAAGTTGTTTCATTTTCGGGAAAGGGATATTTGTGTGAAATATTTTAATCATAGCACATTGTGACAAAAGAACAAATGGTACAGTTATTTTCATTTGGATTAAGAGAGAAGTACTGGCAGTTTCATCAAGAACCAGTAATATAGTAAGCACGCAAATATTTTCGGTATTTTCAATACAGGTACTGCTGATACTGGTATTTATGTGAATACTGGTGTACTGCCCAACCCTATTTCTGTTCATGTTTTACTGCAATTAATTATTACCTTTGGTCTTCTCCTCTGGACTTTTCGTCTCCTTCCTCCCCGGTCAGCTCCACCCAGCTGACTACCTAGCCCACCTCCGACTGGCTTACTGGCCATTCCTTATGTCTGAAGGATGGAAAACAATAAAACTATTATTGGTGAGGTCTTTAAAATAAGGTAACATTGACTGTAAACTAAGATACCATGAGTCCATCACCAGACTACTATTCAATTAGTAAGCTGGTACAAACAGATGGACACAAGGTACCGCAAAGCTCATCCAACAATATGTATCTCTGTAACAAAGTAAATATACAGGTACCTGAGTTTTGAATTGGAATTTATCCCAGTATGAATATTAAATAAACTATAAGGTTACAAATACAATCATAATCTTGACAATTTATGTACAGAAATTTAGTTCACAGCAAAACTCTAAACATCTAAAACCTGGGGATCTAAATCCAAATGTCCTTGGGACTTGGAAGTCATGAATGAATACATTTCCAAATATTCCTCTAAAAAGCAGATCTGTAGGAGAATCTAGATTCTTATTAGAACAATACTTCATTTATCACCTCAGGTTCATTCCTTTTGTCTTTGTTACACCCCTATAAGCCTACTGTGTGGTTTTCTGTGATCGTGTATTATGGTTCCCCAGAAGACGAAGCTTGGTAGTCACAACAACAATGCAGTAGCTTTATACACATGAATGCTGGTAAAAGAACTCTTGGCCATTTCCTAATGACAGAAAGGGAGGACAACCTTAGCCACTATCTAAGTGGAGCGCCACCATGATTTGGCATGTAGTGTACTAGAAAATTTTTGGCTTCACAAACCCCCCAGATGGCCTGAAACAGCCCCTCCCGGTGTTCTAAGCTACATGGTTAGAGTCGTGAAATTGGGATGTTGTGTCTGAAAATGACATCATCTCTGAAAATTTGTGCATGAGTGAATTGCATCCATGCAAGGTTTTCAGAATCAAGGAGGAAACCCCAGATGTCACTTTTAAAGGGAAATATTGTGTTTGCTTTACACAAAATTTTCATATTTTTTGAACCAATATTAACAGATCTATACAGAATGATAGAAAATTCAAAAAAAGGCAGTGGGATAGCTTTCTTTTCAAGAAATAAGGTTCTCCCAAAAAGAAATTTGGTTACAATATTTGTTGCACAAAAGTTATTTGTTCACCCAAACTTTTCAAAAATTCAAATGATGCAACATCCGTTACTCTTGTAATGCATAAAATTTTGAGAAGATAAAGCTATTGCTAGAGTTTATTTGTGAGACTGAATGGTTTATTAATGATTTAAGGGTGTTTTCTTTGTACGCCACATTGGTGCATTTTAAAACACAACATTTCCCTTTAAGATATTTTCAGAGGAAGTTTCAATACGTTCAAGGAAAATTTCAATGTTATGTCTCTCACCTTCAGAACCTACAGTTATATAATTCATAAAGACTTTGAAGAGAGGTGTAATAAACTTGAAGCTACAGTAGGGTTGTTGTTGGAGTCAAACTTACAGAATAAGGTTTTTGAGGAGGTGCCAGAGGCTCTTGATTGAGAATCAAGGGAAAGAAATATCCTTGTTAAAAATTTACCAGAGACAACTTATGTTGATTTTGATAATAGTGAGGCCAAAGACGCTAGTAAACTACTCTGGTGATGGTAATATGTTTAAATCCATGCTAAGTGTTATGGGTTTTCCCAATATTTAAGTCATGGACTGGCCAGTCGGCACCTAATTGGGCAAGACTTCTTAGCCTTAAAACTGTTAGTATGAAAAGGCTGGTGTTGTAAAATGCCAAACTTCTTGGCAGGGGTGGTAGTCCCTTTGAAAAGGTCTATGTATCTCTAGATAGAACCTTTAAACAGCAGAATTTGAATAGACAGTTAAGAACTGAACTTAAAGAAAGGATGAAGGTGAGAAAAATGTCGTTCAGGACAGGCCACAGTCTCCCACCCAGAGGTAAAGGTCACAAGGAAGCTTTATATTACTAACTAAATTCATCTTCATTGTTAAGTGAATCCAGGAGTTCCGTACAGTCATGTATTCTTGTTCATCAAAAGTTGAAGGTCTTTTGTTGGAATGCAGAGTTTTATTTAAACAAAATGTGATTTAGAAGCTCATGTTAGCATTTTTATTTTGAGCCTGATATCATTGGCACTACTAAAGCTGGGCTAAAGATAAGCATACTGTAGTGATAGTAAACTGATGCTTAATGGCTATGTTTAAAAAAGATAGAAGTCATGAGCTCAAAATGAAAGGTGGGGGAGGAGGGATGTTTCGTTTCGTAACGTTTACTGTTTTTACGCTTTACACGTACATACGTACATACCAAGAAAGAATCAACCCCAGAGTGCTTGAGAAAGTGCACTCCCTGTGAACAAAAAGAGAGAAAACAAAACTACAAACAAGCAAAAAACAAATTGTTTGGACAGTAGCAAAAAGAAAAACACAAATGATCAAAAACACAGAGGAAAGGTCAAAAGAAGAGAAAGAACTACCCCCGACGAAAAACCCCATCTCCATCCACCCACCCCACCCCAGTCAAGAGAATTACAGAAGCAAAATGTGATGATTAGAAGTAGCCTATATAGAATGAACTCCATGCAGTACCAGTAAGAAGTTTAACAGTCTTGAAGTATGTGAAATGCTTTTTCTAAAGGATTTGGTGCTTTGCTTAGCTATGACAGAAGACGGGAGGGAATTCCAGAGCCGAATGGCTTGATTACAAAGAGAACTGTGTTGTATCTGAGTCCTGATGTAGGGATGTAGGGATGTACCAAAAGGAATGCCACTGGAATGCCCTATAGACAATGTAGAATACATGCGAATGCCAACTGATTTTGTTTTGCACACACGATACATACGGAAGGTTGGAAAAAACTTTGCGTTAATAGGCCTAATGGAATGGAGAAATTATTTTAGGCCATCGCTCAGTTCACTAGCCCACTTAACTTGCACTGGTACTTACGCATTGATTGATGCATTGCATTGCTAAGCTTGTACTGACTCGGGTACTGGCATTTAACTTTTAAGACACATTTGGCCACAAACTGCTAGATATCCCCTAGCCTAGGCCTAAGGCTATTGTTCCAACCGTAGCCTAGCCTGCAGTACATGCCAAGACGATTCCACAGAACCTTTGGACATCCGGGGAGGCCCAACTTGGATGAAGCGAGGCCCATTTCGGATAACACCTTTTGTTTACACAGGGCAGATAAGCATGGTTGGCTAGAACTGGCAGAACATTTAGCCGTACATATCTCCGCCAGCTTCAATTTTTATCTTTTTCTTGTTTCACTACCATGCGTTACTTGCTTAGTAGTACTAAAACGAACTTTTAAACATAAAAATTGAAGCAATATCGGCTGAAATACTGTAATGAGCTGATTTCAACAGCCGATGGACTTCCTCCCTATTTCTGTCATTTCTCAACTAACATCGCTAATCCTTCTGTACGTGTTTGCTTCCAAAGAAAAAGGCACTAGGTCGAGGCCCAACTCAGATATCGGCTCTACTTGTAATTAGGTCCCACGGTAGTTTATTTTAAACATAAAGGTTTTTTCAGCCGCATAAAAATGCAGGAATTGAAAATAATCGTTTTATTTACGTAACTCAGGTATTTTTAATGTTACCATTTAAAAATCTGAGAGAAATCAATTAATTACACAAGTAGCATCAAACACAATGCTTTAATCTGGCAACAAAGTCAGTTTACTTGAGCAGATGTAAGTCAAAAAGAGTGAGACCATGGAGCTACTGCGTAGGTCTACTACGTAATAGCTTCATTGTGAGACAGTGTCATTTCAGGGCATACACATCGAACGGGATTGGAATTTTTAAGGATTATTTTAAAGCTATGACTCTTAACGATTTGGATTCACGCAAGTGTCTAGGTGTCTGCGGAATTTTTTCAGTAACACGTGTTTACTGTTTACCTAGGTAAACTAACGACATTTCTGACAACGATGTTTTCGGTCCGGAGTTGATTTCTTTTTCAAGTAACTCTTACGTTATTTGTACCAATAGAAAAAATTGGTAGTCACAGTAGGTATGTAAAACGCTTTTAAAATTTGGTCCGGCCTGCAACAGGTTAGAGGGATAGTTGCAAGACTTAATGATCACTCTCTGGAACCACAATGTCATGTCTCGTTGCGCTATAAAATGTGTTTGCAAATTATTGCTACTTGAGTAGAGGCATACTTCAATACAGTCAAGAATTTTCAATAGAGGGGCATGGGGTTTGATTGATCGCTGTCCTGGGGGACTGATCTGTAATTAAGTGGAGGGTTGTCCCCCTCCCCTTTGGAAAATTTTTGCTTTTGGCAGAGGGTTGAGATGCAAAATGGTGCTATACACATTTTGAAGCATATTTATGGTCATCATTTTTTTCATGATGGCTAATTGAGGGGGAAGAACTGAATCCTGCTGGATCCACAAGCTTCGTTTTTTTTTTTTTTTGGCCTCAACTTTTTTCACTCATGACAGCCAATAGTGGAAGCGCACCTGTTGCACCCCTGGATCCGCCAGTCCACCACTCTTATGATCATGCAAGAGTGAGAGGGCTTCGGAGAACCTAACAGCACAACTGGTCATAATGCTGGTGAGCTAAACTGACAACCGTCCATTCAGATATCGCACCGTAAACGGGGATTAGTGTATGGGATGGAACTGTGACCTTCCTTGAGAACATTCATATGGTAATTGCGCAGCTTGCAGCTTGTCGGTCCGTCTTGTCAGGCTTATCTGGTTATATTCGCAGGTGTAACATAAAGGTTGTTTCTCCGGTTACAAAAATACTGTGCAGGAAAGGACCTTACAATTTGAAGGATAGAATTAAACACTGCATGTTTAGTAGCCTCCTGTTTAGAGTTTAGGTTTATTCCAAATGTAAGTCGTCGTTGAAAACTTGTGGTTAGGCAGACTCAAACTGATTCAGCTTGAATAAGCATTCAGTGAGGAAGATAAACAATTTAACCATGTCCACAGGTTCTGTGGGCTCAACCTGTCATGTAATATGTATGTAGGCCTAGGCTACAGGCCTAAATATTCGTTTACTGGCATTCTGACGCTGGCACTTTAGCATTGGCATTGCTGGTCTTCGTGAGTTGGCATTCGGACAATGGGAACCCCGTACAAGGACTATTGACTTGTGCAAGTTGGCATTCGAGCATTTTCACCAAGCCACAAGGACTAGGCTAAATCAGGAAATGCATCCTTTGGCAGTTTGGGGCTAGGCTAGGCTAAGTCATGTTTCAACTGTGTCTGTTGGGTTGATGATCTGGGCCTAGGCCTAGGCTAGGGGCACTAGGCCTATGGGAATCCCATGATGCAACCCAAATAGTAAGGTTGCAGACTTCGGACGACTGTAGGCCTAGTACCAACGCATCGATGAGCGGGGTAGGCCTAGGCCGGGTGATTCGGGTACCGTTACTTTCCGCCCCCGACTTTCCGCCCTAAAATTACTGGGGCGGAAAATAACATTGGAAATTAAAGATAAGCTTACAAGTGTATCCAGGCCTACTTTCTTTTCATTTCTGAGACCAAGAGAATGATGAAATTTTAGGCCTTGAACCTTTTCGGAAATCACGTAGAGAAGAATGGATTGTATGATCTGGATAGCCTCTGGTGTTGTATGTGTATTCACAGCAGCATGGCACTGGATATTGTACTGCAGGCCTAGGACTATACGTTTACGTGCGTGTGTATGTAGGTACTGTATTCACATACTTAGTGCACTGCTAAGTAATGCGAAAGAGTTAGTTACTGTAGATGAGGTTCAAGGCCCAGTTTCCAACCAATTGGTTCAAGTCGAGCCGGCCACGGCCTTTTTTCCAGTAATGTGAAAGTGAGAGTTACTGCAGAATGTTGTTGTGTAGAAGACATCAATGTAACTGAGGCGTTCAAATAATACTAATAGGAATGATAAGAAAATTTAGTTTGAGTTATGAAGCCGTCATCTCACGCAGTAGCCTAATTCCATTCTGGGCCGTTACTTTCCGTCCCTCAAACCGGTGTTTTCCGCCCCCCAAAACCAGGGGCGGAAAACAACATTTTTTTAGGGACGGAAAGCAACGGGGGCGGAAAATAACTGAATTCGACTAGGCCTACTAGGCCAGGGCTAGGTCGTTTTTGAATATATCGCGAAACTACTACTAACGATGAGCAAACGTGACGAAATGAAATTTTTAACTGAAAAAGGAAACACTAGGAAACAGGCCTCGGGGCCTATGCTGAGATGTAAATGCGATTCTGCTAACTTTTATCGAGACTCACCGCCGTGTAACACTTCGCAACTGATAAATAAATGAAAATCATTAAATTTACGTTACTGGCTGAAGTTTTCACGACCTTTTTTTACGAATTCTGGTAGTTCTACCCAGATTCCAGGTTCCGAATAGCCAATCAAACATCAACGCAGACGGCCAACAACCGGACGTACACTGATCGACTGGCCTACAAATAGCTCAGTGATACCTCGAGCACTGACGTCACGAGACGTGATTTTGGAAGGTAAACAGTGCAAGTGAAGTACATCTACGCATCTGAAGACACTGAGCACATGCATTATACGCTTCATGTGACGTCACGCGCGTTGGATTGCCCAGGGACCGGACTGACGGGCAAAACACACACGCAGTAAGCAGGTAAGCGTATTTACAGTACACGCGCACAGGATAACCGGAACCATAGATACTACTTCTGTGACACAATGAACACATGGGCTTTAAACCCAAGAGACGCGCAATCTTGCCAGCCAAAATCGCGTGAGACGTGCGATCACGTGACTCAGTGAAATCCTTCTGTACTGCATGTACCAATGATGTGCATGCTAACGCGCACAAGTGCGTATTAGCGACGAAGGCGCTAGATGCCTAACTTTAACGACGCAACATAATACAGCCGTTGCCTTCTTGACAACCGATGAAGCCTACATGGGGGCCGCCATGACACTTGTAATACGGCAAAGCAATTCCCTTTTATGAAAAGGACAAGTTTCTTTTAGAGCAGGTTCAGAGGAGGGCCACTCGGCTTGTACCTGAGGTGTGCAATCTCCCTT
>WURT03275052.1:0-25480 GCA_009936505.3 Holothuria glaberrima
TGGGGTTTGGATTGCAGGGCATCTTATGGGGCTTTTGCCCTCCTTTGCCCTTAAATTTGTTATGTTATGTTATGTATTCCACGGTATAAAAGTGTTAAGTAACGCAGACACTACGAAGATATTTCTAAGCTTTCTACGTGATTGAGGAACTTTCAGTATGATTTAGTGCTGGTTGTATAGCTGTCCCAGACTGGTTGTCAGGTTGTTAAAGCCCAGAATCAAAGCCTTTGGTATTGATTTGAATGAAAATTGTGTTGCAAATTTTGTTGTATTTATTAGAAGCATTTGCCATATGTAAATGTAATAAATTTTAAGAGTTGGCTTTGAGAGGCAATTATTTCTTATTTTTTGCTTACATAAAGTAAGCGAACATCAGTGATAATTTTTAAGTTGTCCTTAATCAAATTCAAAATTGAAATGAGCATTTACAGTAAGCATGGAGGAAGTTGTCTAACGCGATTACATATACAGAGTTTGCAAATCGTAAATATCCACCTCCTTATAAGGGGGATCACTCGGATTCTGCGCTGCGCGGCGATGTGTCGTACTCGAACAAAAAAGTTAATCACAATGGATACAAACGGGGTGATCACACCTTCGGGACGCAGCGCAACGCAGTCAAGGTTTAGCTACCTTTACGTGATTCTTTATTGTTTAACTTTTTTCAAAACGTGACTCAGGGCGGCGTAGCTCAGCATCTGGTGTTATTCCCTCCCCCGCCCCCCCCCCCTTTAGACAGGTTAATTAATGCAGTTAACCTTTAGATAAAGGCAAGTTCACATGATACATTGTCTATTCTGCCAATTTAAGTTATGTTACAGAGGAAAAAGGTAATCAACACTACAAATCTTTACTCTGTGAAGACAAAATGACACTTCATAATAATGATAACTCTTTAAGTTGTTTGAAGTATAGAGATGTACAAGTACTGAGACTTCCTGATATTCATTTGAGAAAAGGCTAAATACATTGTTTTACACCCTACGTCAAGAGGAATTGGTTTTTCATTGTAAATCATTAAACATATTATTATCCGTAGGAGTGCATCTACAAAATGTTAGATTAAATGATAAAGCAGATTAAAATTATGAGTATACATACGGTACTTTTTGTTAACTTACTTCAATTGCAAATCACTGATTCCTCCACATCTCAATGGCTAATTGAGAAATTCTAGAGCAATTATTCTATAGACGAGAGTTAGTACCAGGGAATGAAATCTTATATCTGGGCTCTGCTTAAATATACATTTGTATGTTAATCAATTTAGTTTTCCTATTGGAGGTGTGTGTCTACAACGTGTTCCCGCATTTCAAAAAAAAATCAAGCCTAGGAAGGACAGAATGGAGTGTAGAGGTTATAATGTAAACATATCCATTATCAAATGAGTTAGCCATTAGAGATCGTACACAAAGCTCCTTGTACTAGGCGCTCCTAACATTAGTACAACCATGTGAACTTTTTATATCTCTTTGATCCTTAAGAAAGCTAAAGGAATCTATGCAATCATGCTGGCTAGTTAATGTTTGTGCAGAGAGTTGTCACGGATCTGGTATGTTTGCGTTGGTGTGTATGTGTGTTTTTGTTTGCCATGCTTAGCTTGTAAACTCGATATCTCAATTTAGCATTTATGGATACTTTTCATACTTATCATATGGATATTCCATATGGAGAAGAATATCCTATTGTTTTGATGGAGGTCAAAGGTCATGTGAGGTCACTCGAGGTCATAAATCGAAAACCTTTATAAAGCATGGATACCTTTTATAGATGGCATTTGGACGGGTCATGGTGAAAAATCAACCTTATGGCTTTAGTAGAGGTCAAAAGTTAATTGAGATCACAGGAGGTGAAAATACGGAATTCGTAACAAAAATGCTTGTGAACACAATATTTCAGGATAAAAATGATAGACACTTCATATTAATATAAAGATTAATTATGTTGAAGGGAAGAAACCTATTCTTTTCAGTGGAGGTAAGAGGTCACCAGAGGCAAAAAGTCGAAAACCTTCCCTTACAAAAAGGTGTGCCAACCTGTGTCAGTAACTACGCGTGATATGACGTGAAAAACTAAAGGAATCATGCGTGTTTGTGCGTGTCATACCAGTGTATTTGGAACCCTCTGGACACAGGTTTGACACAGGTTGACACAACTTACCTGCCTTTAATTTCTAATCACAGGTTTTGTCCCAGAATTCTTCGTAAACATTGGTTTTGACTGCCACACTCTTTTCATGCAAAACCTGCGGCAAACATGTGGCAATCCTGTGGCGAAGTGTACTTAGTGTAACATCTGGCCAACCCGTGTCAATGCCAAAGGAAAACACTGGTTCTCAATACCCTGATTATCCTTGCAGACACACGTGACGTGAAACCCTGAGGATTTGGAACTAATAGCCACACGTCTCTTTGTAAGGGATGAAACAACACCATATTTCAATACAAGGATGATGGACACTTTTTATCATTAAAGTATAGATTTGCCATTTTATATGTTTCATGGGCAACAGCACAACCGATTGAATGACTCTCGTCACACATACTATGATAACAAAAATGAAACTAAGATGAAACTTGGAAGTTACACGTGAAACGTCGTGCACAAGACAAGAGCAACAACTGAATACTAGAAAATACGAGAGAACAGTCAAAAGTGCATGGGTGGCTGACTCTGCAAGCTTTTTGGCAACAAAAGCTGCATTGATCATTGCCGCAATTAAGTAGGAGGAAACACCAATCATTCCTACCTAAATGCTATCTTCATTATTGTTGCTTTCGAACAGCGTTTTTTTTATCTTATTACGATTATAACTCCAGTTGAAGAACAATGATGAACAGAACAATATATCACTTGCTTTAGGCTTTGCCTTAAGGAAGATGGCACTTCAAAAACCCTTCCAATAATGTTTGAATTCTCGGCCTGAAAATGAAAATTGCAATGAAACAAAGACAGAACCGACGCTGGAACTGTAAAAGAAAATCTTGGTAGGATGAAAGTCTTTTCGACAGCAAAACTTAATTGATCTTCCGTAAATAAATGGAGTAAACTTAACACGGCCGTAAATATCCCGGCGAAGGAGGATGTAGCAAATATCCAGAATGGCTTTGAAAACTGAAACCCCTCCCCCTAAACTCTTCCGCAGGACCGCAGTCCTTAAAAAATTTCGGCCAGCAGGCGGAAATAGCTTCCTACGCCTATTTTTGTGACTTCCTCTATTTTAATTAGTGTTTCATGGAACTGAAATTCAATAAATATTCAATCAAAAATATATCCTGACTTGACCAGGTCGGGAAGACAAATGATACGTGGAAATTATGTGGCTAATATAGTGTCAAATGAAATAAGAGCAAAAGGTAAGGACCGTGTCCATCCTACCGGAGAGGTCCGTGATTTAATTCGCCTATTCACGTTTTTTTTTTTTTTTTTTTTTTACGTTCAATCAAACTGACTGTGTCATCTGCACATATCACACATATAATTATCAGGGGAACGACAGTTTGAAAAGAATTTTGAGCTCTTAACAATGATATTCTATTCTATAAGTTGTATTTGTAAATCAAGTCTGTTACTTATGGGGAATTTTGCTGAAATGGTTCTGATTTTGGTGGAATAAACAGAAGTTAAGAAACGAAAAGGACTAAACACTTTACAGCACTCTGAGATGCATAGAAATTTGGTTATTACCACAAAGTATTGTAACTTGCTTTAAACCGTTACATTAAACAAGATTGCCATACTGTCTATATTGCAAGGTATGATATCCCGTTGAGTTCAAGGTTAGCGCTGACTTTTTTAATATATTTATAAGACTCAAAACCATTGATTTTAAAAGTTCAGTACCAGCAATTCATCACGGGCTGCTTAACTGCCAACCAATACAACAATACCGATCGGCACAGAAAGATGTCCATCGACAAAAAAATCCAAAAAACGTCCATGTAAGTTGCGTATTAAACGTAAACATTTTGGTTCAGAGAAGGATTTTCCTTTTGTTTGTGCAGCGATGCAATGCACTGACTCGGAATCCCGTAAGATGTATAGGCAAAAAGATAGAGAGTATTTTGAACTCAATGTAAGGAACGAAATGTTATCCAAATTGAATGTGGTATGGTAATTTTATTGCATAGTTTGTCAGTTGAAATAGTTTGAAATCGCGTAAAATAGCATGCTTTCAAGGTCATCTTCAGCCGCAGTACTAAATTCGGGCAAAATGGTAGACGCTTGTCCTTATTTCCTACTATTACATGTATCTTTAGCATAGTTTGTCTGTTTTTTCCTTAGTCAGTTGATCAATTCTTAAAGAAGAGCCAAAATTAAAGAATAATGTCAAAATGATCCATAATGTATCAGTGGATAATATACTCTAAAAGCTTGCAGAGGATGGTTGTGAAAAAAGGCCTGTAACTTGCAGGGCCTGATCTTTTACTTTTTTGTAAATGAGAGTTTTGTTTGCATCAAGCCAGACTGCTTGGTAAACATCCATTTGACACCGATTTGGAACAACTAAAAGAGCGGGCAACGCTGTTGGCACAAGACTTTAAAACTCTGGCAGTGATATCGTCAGACCCGGCAGCCTTGTGCACTTTAGATTAGTTAAAAGTTAAGGACACCAGTGGCTTAAATGTGAATGTCGCCTGTGTCAGAAATGGGGCTTGAGTTAATAACAGGCATATCATTAACATCTTCTTTAGTGAAAACCGAACAGAACAGATTATTTGAAGCCTCCGCATTTCTTTGGAACTGTTAAAAAGTTTACCGTAAACCTGCAGCGGCGAGATGCCAGACGCTTCGGTCTTTTGAATTTAATGATCATCCGAATCAATTTCTCTCCCCCTCCCTCCTTTTTATTTACTTTAGCTCCGTCATTGCTCCAAAGCCTTGTAGACATTAACGGCTAGTTATTAGGGCACTGGGGAGGGGTAGTGCCCCGTAAAACGTTCGACAAACATGGTATACAATCTTCAAAAGATTACAATATTATACGAGGTGGTAACAATAGGAAATGTTTCTAAATGTGGGTAAAATGATACCTTCCAACTCGCGAATCTCATAAGCTATATTATTTATAAAGTTGTATATGCACTACTGCAAAATTTCCGTGTAGTTGCCAAGTTTGTTGCATTTGTTAATTGTATGGGTTAACCCAGGTTTACTAGGTCATTCGACCACTGGTCATGTAAATTAGTAGTACTCCAGGCATCTTGATTTCATGTTATTTTCAGGTTTGTATGCTGCTTTTTCAATAGTGAGAATATAGTTTATGATAAAGAAAACTTATACGAGTCTTACTGTCTAATTGGGGAGCCTTTATCAGTATAGGCGTGCAGAGTACTAAGAAATTTCCTAAATATGTCTTACTTCTAAAACGTGGTGTTAAGGAAAATTTTTATTTGGTAAAATCACTGAAGACTTAACCACAGATGGCCTAAGTCGCTTTCTGCATGCATGTTTATGGTCGTTTAAAGTGTGTGCGTAAATTAATATAAAATACGAAGATGTATCGGTGACTGATCATGTATAAAATTTTGCCATACATATTCGCAATTAGAATTTGACTAGAGAATGTTTTAATTGAATTTTAATACGTTGTTTTGAGCTCTGTAATGTTAATTTTTTTCCTTTTGCTCCTTTTTAGTTGCGGTGCGTGCTATGCAGGCACCAGCAACTAATGTCACCGACAGAAAAAAGGGAATCTGGGCCCGTATGCACAAAACATTTTAAGTGTATTTTTTGAAGAGTTTCCCCATGAATTTCCTTAAGTGAACTACCTTAACCTAAGTGGTATGCACAAAGCATCTTAAGATGAGAATTTTCCAAATATCCCCTTAACTTTAGGGTACCTCATCGAGTCTCTTAAGTGGAAATTTTATCCTTAGATTCAGTGACTGTACAACACAGTAGGCTTCATTTGTGGCTTAGACCTAATCAAAGCTGTGGAGCAACATTATTTCTCAATGACTCTTTTTATTGCTGTTTACCGTGAAGTGGATGAAGTGGAAAGGGTGGTCCCAAGACCAAGAAAAAATCGGGACCGTGAAAATCTTTGGATTTTTACCCAGATCAGGAGATTTACCCGCTATTTCGTTTTGATAGATTGGGGATACTTTTCATTACGGATCTTCTGGCTGAAGATAAGATTGAACCAGCTACTAACAGAGTCCACGCAGTTCCTGCCTTACTACAGATTTTCATTACTCTAAGGTTCTATGCTTGTGGAAGATTTTAACAAGTTGTTGCAGATACAATTAGAATACATTAGAGTACTGCTTTTTTCACAAGGTTGCTAATGCTCTCCTATAGAAGACGTATCAACGAATTTGTGAGATTTCCAACGAACAATGAACTCCCAACTTTTAAAGGCAATAGGCAGTCTTCCCAAAATTTGCTTTGAAAAACCAGCAAATTCCTGCAAATCTCATCTTAATGCACTACTGTGCAAGCACCTTTGAAGACATTTAAACATAATTATTACAAACAATAGGTAAAGCAAGGACAAATTCTCATTGAATTTCACAATTCACTAACAAAAGTGTTGTCACATGATCAAAATAGGCCATTCGTAGACCAGGGTGATGGGACATACAAACTCTGATTGAGGTGACTTCATTTTCCCTTTAAAGCTACATTCTATGAAATAGCCAATTTCCCGAACGTTATAAGAGCAGTTGACTGAACACATTTGAAAATCATCGCACCACATCAGTATGAGGCGGATTATGTCAAGAGAAAGAATTTCCACTCGATAAATGTACAAATGATAAGTAATGCCAGGAGGAGAGTTACAAACAAAGTGGCAAGATGGCCAATGGGAGTACTCATGGTCTTAGTAGAGAATCGTCTCCTGAGGATGCGTTTTTGCTTCAAGAATTCTCCACTTTCTCCTCACAACTCCAATTGTGCCCTCTTTTTAGCTGCCATGTTTATAGCCCATACAACACTATCCATTGTACACATTTCATCCCTATGTGCTTACTCACTTTCAAGTAAAGTAATTCCTTAAAGAAGTAATTCCCGATGGTCAACGATGACCTTTAAGGTCAAATTCTTTGATAAACGAACAATTTCCTATCATATTAACCCCAAAGTTCAACAGTGTGGAAGCTTGCTTAGGGCCACAGTTTGAAAGAACCATGTGCGGAGGATCCCAATGGCTTTTCTGAGTGTTACTCCAAATGGGATGATTTATGCTGATGATGCTTGTTTTTAAAACGTTTAGATCATAGATATGTCGATGAAAAATTCGAAAACTCAGAAGAGAAAGTTTGTGTGACAATCAATAACACACACTCCCAGTATTGTGACACTGCAGATTCTGGAATGTGGCTGCCAGCCTCAGTGATGTATATCACGTGACAGACCTAACCGGTGAACGCCGGTCGGTCACAATTTAAAGAAAAAACTTTGGCGTGCTCTCTGGCACTAGTGGTGACAGCGCTTGATAATTTTCCCAATTAGTTCTTGGGAATTCAGTCGTGCACCCTTAAAAGTCATTAGCAGTCGCCCCAAACGTATTTCGAAACAATAGCTGTCACAAATTTCTGCTTGTTTATCTTTCAAGTATCTTTCATGATATTTTAGGACATAAATATTGCATATTCAAGGTAAACCAAGCAGTTGCTCCCCTGGATTTTACAATTGAGTGAGAAAAATACTGTCACATGATTCTCAAGAGCCATTCAGGAAATAAGATGGTCTACTATACATATATATCTCCAATATATCTTTATTGGGGTGACTGCATTCTCCCTTTAACCTTATGTGGACGCAATACAGAATCCTGGAAATTTTTTGTGAGTTTGACCGATTTTCTTGAGAAATTTGACTCCTCGCTTGTAAAGTAAATTTTTTCACATTTTGTACAATCACCTGACTTTCATACAAAAACATTCCAGCAGAATATGTCTCAGGGAATTTTTCTCCTGTAATAACCTAACCACATTAATAAAGTCCTTCAACTTAACCTAGCTATACTCTGCACCGTAGCTAACCCCATGACACCGCAACTAGTTTAGACATGTGTCTTGTTTCTTTTGTTTTATGTCGTTTACCATTTCTTGTCTTATACTTGCCTCGTATTAATGCTATTATTTTAAACGTTCTGTCATATGGTGTTCTTGTAGATTATTTCGTTATTTACGTTTACTCTTTGTGCCGCAATTTTAATTCCTTTATGGAATTTACAAAGTTACAGACCCTTCTGTAATTTACTCTACAGAACCTTTTCTCTGTTCTAGTCTTCTCTACTCTACTCTTCTCCAATCTACTCTACAATACTCCCAGCTGCTCTAATCTACTCTCACCTACTTTACGTGACTCTTCTATAGTTTAATCTATACACCATATTACAGCCCGGAGTTGCCGTTCTTCAAATAGCTTCTCTCTTATGAACTGAATTTCTATGAGAAGAGAATAGTTTGGGTATGCTGCGGGTTTACGGCAAGCAGGTTTTCAAATTCATTACAGGGGCACAGGTCAACATTTTCCCAAAAGGCATTCAAGCCTGTTGCCGAAAACTGACTTCTACAGCTTCCTTACGAATAGTGACTTGTTCCTTCCTATGATTATCACATTTTTAAAGATTTCAGCATTGATCCCTGTAGGCTGTTGCAACACTGGTTATTTTGGTTCAACTTTGGCATAGTATATTGATACCTACAACTATTAGTGGATAAGGGCATGTGCCAAAGTTAAAAAGAAATGTCTACTGTGTAGTCTCGAGAGGTAGAATCCGTTCAAACACTGTATGTTTATACTACACAAAGCCAAGATAAGTAATTTGCATTACAAGATCGGATACTTAAACCTTATTGGGTGCTACCAAGGGGTAAATATTGTAGTTGTTCCTTCAAATTCTTCCGAACATTTTTGGGTTAGGGGTAGGGTTAGCTCTAGGTTATCCCTAACACCCGCTTTTGACGCTGCTTCGGTGTGTTACGTGAGAGATATACCATTGACGAATCAAATTTCTACCCCTGTAATTTAGGGAGGGTGGTGGTTTGAGGATATTTTAGGTGATGACTGCATCCCCAAGATTTTTGTTACATCAGGACGGTCCAAAACGTTTGCGAAACGCACATGTGAAAATTATTCAAATGCCTTTAAACGTTATTTTAGGGGCTCTTCTCGCACACCCTTAGCTATGCTTCTTGGCTCATTTTTTCTCCCTGTATGGTAGCTTGAGTTAAATTATAATCCCTAAGTCCAAACTTTCGTGTACCGTCATTCACCTTAGTAAACAAAAACCCCTATAGCATCAAATTCACTCTCACATAATCCAGATTGGGCATTTATCGAGAAAACTGTCACACTTTACAACTGTGGTGTGTTAGGTAAGATTCCAGTCCCCTTTTAAGGTAGTGTCAACATTCTAACGCTCCCAATTTTCCATGCTAGTTCCCCAAAGCTTCTGTCGAACTTTGACTCCTGACACCTACCGGGACGTTAACTTCTGGACCTCACTTAGTGTCATAAGGCGGATTGCTACACCTCAGACCATTGGCTTAAGCTACTGTGGTGTGTTTGTCACAGTCCACAATGTTCTGCATCTTAATTCATCTCACATATCACCCCGGTATACTAGACCATACATGCTGAATTGAATAACCTCAAGATGGTCACCTTCGATCCTCAATTTTCCATTGCAAGTGTATAGTATAACTTATTATCAACCCCACTGACTTTAATCTCCCGGAACAGTTTCTCTTAGGGTTATGCCAGTAGGAGAAGGTTTTAAATGGGCCAATGGAGCTCAAAATCAATCCACACCCCTTGGGGTGTATTTACGTACCCTCACAGTAAAACGGAGGATTGCTCCAAAAGAAGAGCCACGATTTTTCGTTAAATTTTCAGACGTAGAGGCGTGGTAACACCTGAGGTATAACCAGCCTTGAAGTAAGCCTGCATCGAAATGCACCTAAGGTAGGGTTATCTGGGATGCAAGGTGGGTACCTGCCTCCGTTTCACACGATTTAAATTAAGACATCAGTATTGATTGCATTCAAAGGAACTCCACTACCATTCCTTGGAGAATCATGGAAACATGTGGGGGACTGAATGCCTTTTTTACACTTGACAAAGCTGCTTGACGTGGTCCGATGTATTCCAGTTGTGAAAGAGCTCCTGGTTGCCCGACCCAGACGTTGTCAGTAACGTATCATGGGCTCACCCGCTTGTAGTTGCTCGCCACAGCTGTTGAGCTGTAATATTGGGTACCCTTTGAGCTCTTCTTGGTTCCTCAGAAAGTGGTTTTATACTTGGGTTGAACTTTATTAGACTGTGGCATTGATAGGGCTGTCATGAGAGCAAGATTGGAACAATGTATAAATTACACAAACCTGTTAACTCTTTACCCTTTGTTCTCTGTATGGTGAAAAAGCTACTGTACATTTATTATTGTTTGGATTTCGCTAAGGTTACATTGATCAGGGAGTTGTTAGTTGTCCTAACACCTCCCTGCATTGATTAGCCCTTTCGCCAGCAACGTGGTTAGCAAAATCCGTAGACTAACCACATATGAGAAACTAACTAATGGTATAGTTTGGATAAAATTCATCAGTTTTGGCCACACTGTATGAACTGTCACGTATTTACCATAAGAGTATTAAACCTTAGACTTTGAAGGTGATTCTGACAATTTCAAAATTAGTGTCTATAGCTTTCCTCAGATATTGATGAAACAGTATGTCTCATTGAAGTGATTTCCAAACGTCATACACTTCAAACCACAGAAGCACACAAAGCAAGGTACTGATAGTTTAGCAATCAATCACTCTTTTAACACATGATTTTGTTGGTCAACGATGCACGAAGAACTTCTTTTAAACTGGGATCTGTGATAGCTCCCTGATTTAAACGACTGCCCTGTTGAGAATCGTGAGTTCAATATGCAATGTAACTGAAGACGGCTGTCTATCCCGCAGTTTAAGCACAGGGCATACGTGTGGGTTATCACAACCATGCACGGGAATAGATTTTGCACTGTCCATCTATTCTTACTGTTCATATGGAATATAAATTGTTTCCAGCCCATTGTTGAGATAGTAAGAGGGAGGTGTAAAGCATTAAACTGAACTGATAGGAAGTTATGTAACGGTGTAGGACAGGAAAATTCCACAAACCTACTTGTAAGATCAATAACCAAAATTGTCATCGAAAGACATGCTGGATTAAATACGCTGAAGATGGTGACATCCCAACTTCACTTTTGTATTGTTTAAGTGTGGTGTATCTTTTACCTCGACTCGAAGACTAGTCGAAGGTAATGCGATCGAAACAGTACTTTTGGCCAGGCTTTCTGAGATAGTGCCTTTCGATTGAGTTTTCTAGGTCGCTGTAAAAGCTATAGATCTGAAACTTGCAGAAGATCAGAGGATATGAAAAGTGTCACAGAAATTTAACCCATAAAATTTTGTGTTGATAAATGGTTATTTGGAGTTGCTTGAGGTCATTTTTTTTCTTTTATGTTTCTTTCGGGACATAACATACTTCTCCTAGGGATTTTAATATTTGTGTTCAAAACCTTGCATAGACTGCTCATACTCAGAGCTTGTTCATGAATAATCGAATTGACGAAAAACGATGCTTTTAGGGGACAATTTTGAATTAAGAATTGGGTGTTCCGGGTTGGAAAGACTTACTGCTGATAGGAACAAATGCGACTAATTCTGTCATCACTTCATGAATTCTTATTACATGAGAATGTGTATAAAAATCCTGCTAAAGTAACAGCCCTATCGGGGCAGCAGATTTCAATTTTAGTACTTTGAACAATTGTTTGGACACTACCTCTTTATGTTTAAAGTTTCTTTTGTAATAATAGGGTATACCAAGTGTAAATACATGAGTTCACACCAAATGTTGTCATCTTTTAGATCCTGAATGTAATTTTTCGTCAAAACATGAGAATGAGCAATTACACAAAAACCTCTATAAGGTTTGGAATTTCGATCCTATATAGACTGCAAACAGCTCTTCAGGAGACGCTATTCCAGTAATTAGTAGCCTTACCATGTCATAAATGTCAACCAGTACATTATTATATTTGCTACTTAACTTAGTTAATTAAAGCAAAGTAGGCCAAAAACACCTAACACTATTTGAATTTGTTTGATATATTTAATGAAAGAGTTCATACATTTATCCTCAAGAAACAACTGAGTGACCACAAGTATATCAAAGTATTTACAAAAGTCCTTCCGAGTAACCCTCAAAGTATCCACGAAAATTTCCTTTACCATAGAGCACAATACTGGTAGAAGCACCTTTGGACAGGAAACTGCCAATACAAAGTTGGAGACCTCTAAGCAAACAAAATGCTAACTTGAGTCACATTGCTCGGAAGGTTTAAGCATTCAGTAGCCACAAGCCCACACCAATTAATATTATGGAGAATTTTCGTGACTTTAGAATGGTATTTTTCCCTCTGTAATGCAGTCAATACCCATACTGATTTGTCAGTATGATACTATCTTGTTTGAGCCATTGCATTCTGATGACGTTTTCCGGAACGGTGGGAAATATGGACGTTGAGACATGAGAAACTAATTACTATACATTTAGACGACGTTTTGTACCTGTCCTGTCAAAGGGTGAGTTTTCGTGATTATGTGAGCATTCTTCATTGCAATTTTAATAAGGCTGCCAACGTTATGAACTCCATTTATCTTTAGATTCAACCTATCCTTTTTTTTTAATAATGTGCACGCATGGTAACACGTGATAGCGCTAATTAACGCATAAGAGGCCGAAGAAGAGTTAAAGGAGCTGAGTAGTCGCCAAAACAATAAATTCTCGGACCCGCCGACTTCGTTACGTCACATCCGGTTATGCTTCTTGGTAAATCGATTCCATCCGAAATGCATTGTGTCTAGTACACCAATTCACAAGGTACGTACGTGTGTAGTATATTAGTGTTGCATGTTTCAGTACGATACTACTTAGTTTTAGGCCTATAACGTAATTTTAGCTAGGCGTATGATTTTCTTAGTTATCCTATAATGAGTTTGATGGTGGTTGGTAAAAGCGAATCTTTTATGGGGAACTTTGGAAATTCATTCCTTGCAAAAACACTGACAAGTTAAAGGCTTACCGGAGGTGGTTGATTCAAGCATTTTCGTTTCGGCCTGATCCCACATTTACACTGAGAGCTACAGGCGGAGGTTGCTAGTGCTTTTGCACGGACAGCCTCCGCTATAAGACTTCTTACAATGACACGCTGATTTGCAAGCGCAAACAGACGGTTTTGTGCAGCATAACATATAGCATCTGCTTCTCCCTCCAACATTTTGAAACTGGTTATATTACTCGAAATGAAACCAAAATAATCCCCAGAAACACACTACAAATATAACAAAAAGCTCACGCAACCAGATGATCAGTTTTGGGGGGAAACGGTATCAGAATTGTCAATGTAGCTGCCATGATAACTCGATGTATTGACTAGTTGATCCATCTATCGGAACCGTTACAAGTTGAAACGATACAAAATTGCCCGTGCCAGAAGAAATAGTAACGAACTATAAATTAAAAAAAACAATCGTTCAATATGTAGCAAGTGAAAAATAAAAAAAAAATTAAGAAACAAAATACGAACGTTATTACGGAATTACATTGCAAAAATTATTTTAACTGAGAATACAAAACGCATTAAGAGGAATATTTTCAATATTAGTGTCACACATCCGTTTGATATGACGTATTTATTTCCGAAGTACGCCACTACGCACGCTACAGGTGTACGGCGCGTTGACATGTAGATATTGCTTCGGCTTTACATTATTTCCCAAGGTACCCTAAATCACGCAACTTCCAAGACGCCTTCATTTTCGAGGCATTTTCAACAATGACGTGCGTCCTCCGGTTATATAGCCCAGTGCCTATGCTAGTGATGAGATATGTAACTCCGTGGATTGCCCCCTCGTTTTATTTTGTCTGCATGTTGCTGCATGTGATTAATACTCAAAGCAGCGCACGACACAAAATAAAGGTCTTATGGAAACTTGAGTTATTCTCTTTTTAATGCCTGTTTACCGCTCAACATTTTGCAAATGTCTTTTATAAGACTTGTTGTCATAGCATTTTGAAACATTTTTGATGTTCTTCGAAAAATGGTTGAAAACTGCAGAAAAACGTAAAGGGCAGCTTTAAATACTTTTACATTAATTGCACTTTGTTATCCATATTGACTCACTACCCACATTTAGGCACATCTTGAAATGACCTAACCTCAGTCAGGGAAAATATGCAAATACTCTCACACTAAAATAGAGCATAGACATGTCAAATTAAGCTTATCCCACTAAAATTCATAATCTCGCTACACATATAACCACAGAGGGCTTAAAGATTAAAAGATGTATTTCTACTCACGAAAAGATGGTATTACTTACTCAAGAGTTTCGCAGTCACATACTGCAAGGAATTATAATAATAATGATAATTGCATTTACATGGCGACGTTTACGTGGGACCCACATATCAAAGCGCTTCACAATCATTAACCCTGGTCATTTTTAACTTCTTAAACCCACACTATATAGTGCACATCCCTTGCTGTTCGTACCCGGCACATTGAACGGTAATACCACTTCATCGTGTCCCCTGGGGGACTTCCTATAGGAGCAGCCACATACAGCGCATCACTATATGCATGTTACCACCCATTTTAACCCCTGGGTGGAGATAAGCAATCGAGGTAAAGCATCTTGCTCAAGGATACAACATAATGACCCAGGTGGGAATCGAACCGCCTCAACCAATAGGCCACCACGCTTCTTTGAAAAAAAACAAACAAAAAAAGGTATACAAGAACGGAAGTGATTTGCCTCATGACTCACCCCAATTTATAAGAAACAGACACATGTGTGCACTATTGGTAGGCCTTAAAAAGCGTACAGTTTATTATTTAAGAGCCTTTCGAGGCTGTACTTTGGGCAATTTTTGCACAACTCCGCTAACCTAAATGGTCCCATACCCTTGCGAATTGCAGATAAGCGTATTTATGGCCCACTGTGCATAAAGTCCATCAGTATCGTTATTTTCCGTAATCAACTTGCAGTGGTTTGCCGTCACGACTACTCTCAAATACACAATACACAATTTTCGGGTACAGCAAAATTTGAACGTGGCCTTGGTATGAGTACCTTTACTTCACCAGCTGGGTAAGTGAGCAGGAAGATAACAGCTGCATTGCACTGATTGAATAATTACGAAACCCTACGGAACCCTTCTATTTAAAACCATGATGTTATCTTTATTTTGTGAGGGCCAGATCTCCACATAATTCCTTTCTCCTTGAATCCAAAAGAGATAATTAAATTGGCCAACATATTACCACCAAAGTGGGGATACCTCTATGTACCCCCGTTCTATGGATGTACCCCCGTTCTATGGATTTACCCCCTTTGCACTATAGGCCAATACTGGGGCGGACATATATTAATACAGCTTTAAAGGTTAATTTGGGATAAGGCAAATTTTGCTAATTGATAACTGCGCAGAAGGAATATATCCCACTAATTATTCAGTGGTCTGGTTGAGTTCTGATATGTGACATTGTAGCGTGTACATCGCCTTACCATCGATGCCCCAATATCCACTTTTCTTCACTGAGAACATTTGCTCTAGGGGATTAATTTACACAAGTAATGACCATAGTCCGTGGGTTGGGGCACATGTACCTCCAGGACTATACTTCCTTGATATTTTTGTATTCACTTTGACTAGAAGATTACAAAAAATAATGTTAACAGCAAATATTTTGGTTCCCAAGATGCACTACAAGCGGATTTTTGTATCAACCCGAAATTTCACTTGTAGCTTCATTTTGGGAGTATAGGGGAAGCAAAGTGTGTCATAAATGGGTGTCTTGTAGGTTGAACACCACCTGGTTGTCGTCATGTTGTTGCGCAAGGTGCCCTTTTTCAACTCACGGAATGTATTTCAGAATTTTGCGACATTGTAGTGGTTTTTCCAGTAAAAAGATAGGCCATCTGCCAGTCGCACCTCACGGGCATCCCCACAACTCTCTTACCCAATATCTTTTTGGAAATCGGATGGTCCGCTGAACACGAAATCATGAGATAACAGTGAATATTTTGTGTCTCACTCATTCAAAATGACTGTCAAAAACATAATGATGGAATAATTATGAATATTTTGCGTTCAATAATGATAAAGAAAATATTCTTAAAAAATTCTTAAAATTTGGTCATATTTTATAACAAAAATACCAAAATTAATTTTTGGGACTATTTTGGCGAGATTCAGGTTAACAACGACGGTGGAAAACCGAAATGGTCGCCAATATAACAATCATGCTGAATAAAAATAATATGAGCAATAATTCTTAAAGAAAAAATTGACACAATTGCCCTTAATATCTGGCCATATTTTATTTTATTTTTTAATTATTTTTTTTTTTTGGGAATTCAGGTCAACCAAGATGACGGAAAAAGCAGAATTACCGCCAATGCAATAATTATGTCAATATATTTTAATAATATGAAAAATCTTCATTAAAAATACTTTTGACACAGGTAAACCTAACCTCTGTCCATATTCTGTTGTAAATATTCAAAAAATATGTTTCTGGACATTTCTTAAGGATCTGGATCAACCAATATAGCAATATGGCCACAAATGTTAAAATTTAAATGTATTGTAAAAATAGTTAAAATAATCCTTAAAAAATATATTTATGGCAGTTGCTCTTTACATTTGGACACATTTTTAGTCAAATAGGTCAAATGTATTTTTCAAAACGTTTTTTTTGGGGGGGGGAATTCAAGTCAACCAAGATGGCGGAAGAAGCAAAATGGCCGCCAGTAGTATAATTACAATACTTTAAAATAATAAGGAATATATTCATTGAAAAATATTATTAACACATTTAAATCCAAAATCTGGCCATAATCTGTAATAGGTATTCAGAGAGAACATGTTTAACAGGTTTCAAGTCAACCAAGATGGCGGAAAAAACAAAATGGCCACAGTGGTATAATTACAATATAGTATAATAATAAGAATAATTATTCTTAAAGAAAATTTTTGCTAGACAAATTGAAAATCAAACCAAAAGGTAAATGCTGAGGACTTGATTAAGATGGGCAGGCGGAGATGGTTGAGTCCGATCCACCATTTGTCTGAATGGTTTCATGAAAGAAGGTTGATAAAAGTCTTGAATTTAAAAGTGTTTACTCTTTATTGATGATTAAAGAAATTATAAAGTTTATGTATGTGTAAAACATTTGTATTTTCATTTAAATTTGGGAATGAAATTGCAAGAGCGGTGTCAGGTGGGGTTAGAGGGGCAATGCCCCACCTTGAGGAAGGCCTCACCTGTCAGGGAAATTTTCTAGTTCTCGTAGGGGGCCCTTCATGGTTTCTATAAAGTATGTTATCAGAATATGATCGAAGGTTACAGTAGCCCCAACGATTTACATGAAATTGCTCTCAAGGAACACAGGTTTTCAAATACGACCCCTACATTTTCCAATATCCTACTGTAAAAGTCCATTTTTTTTCAAATTTTCCTCAACAGAAACCCCAGTTTTCAAAGTTTCTTTTTAAAATGATCCAAAATGGGGATGGGTCTGCTATACACGTGAGCCTAAAAGATTTTGCTTTCTGAATCCTCCCAATCATCTTTTTGACGGGGGTGACTTTAGTCCCCCCCCCCTCCCCCACCAGAACTTGACTTGTCGTCAGCAAATCCTGGTGATAACGCTGATCTACTTACAGGCTCAAATGAATACATGAGAAAAATTACTAACGGACAGGAATGTTAAGAATGTCTGAACTTGAAATATTTTCCGCTCAGGACATAAACGGACATGAAACGACTACTACCAAAGTTGAGCAGCGTATCGCCAGTATTATTTACATCCATCCCACATCGCGTATGTTCTACTGTAAAATAAAAGCTCTGTTTTAATGCATGACTGGATTGAGAACCTGAATGGGCCTGGAAATGAGTTTCATCCTTGAAATCATATAATTGCAATAAACTACCAGTGTCACAAATCAGCTGATCAAGTGCAAAGAGTATCCTCCTAGCTATGGGAGGTTCGCATTAGGCCTACATCTATGTACATTGCCTATGTGCATTACATTTCATAACAGTCTCTGAATGTCATTATGCAGAAATGATCAGGGGGATACAGTGCTTTTATACCCCATAAGATCAAATAGCGTCGTCCCTAGCTTTGCTAATTATATATGTACACATCATTTCTAAAATGATAAACTTGAATACCCTGCAATCCCTGAGCCTCAACCTTATCAAACAGTACCCTCCCCTTCCCTTGCATCATTTCTTACCGCTGAGGAACGCCACTCCTTACTAAAACGTGCTCTTTAAAACTAGCTTCATATTGTAAAAATTAAGAATCACCCTTGGTGCAGAAATAGCTACATTTGTTAAACTGACCATGTGTTAATTAATCCCCTAGAGGAATGTAGACTTTTGCGGCATGGGTGGTAAGGCGATGTACACGTTATAACATCACATACACCAAGCCGAATAATTGAAGGAAATAGTACCCTGTGCACTCGTAAGTATAATTTAACTGAGTATTTGTAAAATTTGCTTCAGCTAAAGAGGAGATATACGTCAAACAGTAGATTTTGGAGGCCATTTTGGACTTTTGCATTTACACTCTAAAAACAAAAGAGTGAAATTCACTCCACAAAGAGTGTGCTGAGGGACCACTCCTAGTCAAGAGTGAATTTCACTCGGAGTGGAGTGAAAATTCACTCCAGTAGAGCCATATTTCATTCCATGTGTGTGAAGTATCGCTCTATTTGGAGTGAATTTTCACTCCACTTCGAGTGAAATTCACTCTTGACTAGGAGTGGTCCCCCAGCACACTCTTTTTAGAGTGAATTTCACTCTTTTGGTTTTTAGAGTGTAATCAAAAATGTTCAATAGTTATGAACTGGCCACCCACCGGATTTGGAATCGGCACCTAAAATCAGGAGCTAAAAATTGACCAGAAACCGTTGAAAAACATTTTATATGTCAAAATGCAATTTTATTTCTCTTGTAGCCTGGACAATTTGATAAACACACCATCTTGCTGCTTGCCTGGTGCAGCACCCAGGCTCGACAGTGTAAAGATATGTAATCGGTAATTACAATGTGATTTTGCGGATAACAAGTTTATACTGAATCATTGATAGGCTCTCAAATACCAAACGCATGCAAACATCTTCACTGTGGTGAGTCTAACCGCGTGAAGAAAATTGTATGCAGGACCCTGACTCGTGTAATTGAAACACTTAAACTTTCGAGGTGATTTCTCTTCACAGGCAGATACAAACATCTTAAACTCCTCCTTTGTTGTTGCTGTTGTTGTTCTTGTTGCTCATTATTATTTACATGTGACCCATTTTCTTCTTTCCATCAGTAATGACACCAAGATAATAGTAGCACAAGAACATTAATCAGTGCCATTGAAGCTATGATATAGGCACAGTAATACAGAGAAGCACACGAATAAAATACAGTTGTCACGTTAGAATTCAGGTGTATTTTTCCTTCCCTTTACTACCTGACTTTTCATTCTGTATAGTCTCACACATAAACTCTGGCAAAAGATTTTCCTTCAGAGAAATATGAGGCGTACAAGAACAATAAATGTAGCATTATTTGGCATTTGGAAAGCTTGCGTGAAAAAAATTATTCATGGGCCAAAGACAGTACATCTCCACGGGATCCTCATATTTATTAAACGCAAAGTTATCCACCTACCTTCCTTTGACATGCCTACCTTTTTTATCTATAGGATATGGTCCTGAAGCAAAGGAAATCTTTTATCACATATATTTCTTCAAGAAGCGCCTGCCCTGTGAAAGCTCAGTTCAAATTTGGACCAAAAATGATAAAACATTGATTCGGATCAAAATTTACCAAAGATGGATCATTTAACATAAATATATTTTGGTTCGAAGCATGATTACCGAGAGTGTTTTAGAGTGCAAATTTCTATCAAAACAAGCACAGAAAACGAGCTTTTTCTTTATGAAGAGCAAATTTTCTTTCGAAAATTTTATCAAATGTGCTAGTGCATGTTTATTTTTTAAGATTAATTAATGAATCAATTTTGCTTCTTTAAATGCATAACGTCTGAGCTATTTTAACACGTTAACACTTTAGTTAAGTTAGCAGGTTCTGCTCTTAGTACTCTGAAAAACTCGTTTCCTTTGGCTTCCTTCGAACAATGATTTGGATTTTGGACACCTAGTTTGCGCCATGTTTACCTTTAAAGTATTTCAAATGATTTAAATTGGCTTTGCATATTTTGGCAGCAAAACAATTAAGCACACTGCACGCACGACGAAGACTCCGCATGCTCGGGAAGAGGGCTACTCCAGTACCCGACAAGTACACAAATCAGCTGCTGCATTTGTTGGTGTAAGTTGCAATGATATGGGCTTGGCGTCATTTGAGGGCGCACTTTCTGTTCTGTAACGGTATATGCATAAGGTCTACACACCAAGTAGCCAATCATGAGTTGACATTAAAATATTTGTCCCAACTTTTCCAAATCTTAAAAGTCAAATTTTTGTCCAAAGACAGGAATATAACATGTAATTGCAAGAGTTACCATAACAACTAGGTAAACAAGTAACTTGGTAACTCTACTAATCAGTATATATATATACATATTTATATAAATGTATGGTGTGGAAAACAAATAAATTAAAGTAAATGAAGAATTTCTAATCGATATCGATTTTGTGTCTAATTCTGCACGAAAACTCTTAAGAAATCATCAATGGAGAGGGGGAGCAAAGGGGTAGCTTTGTGGAAGCAGTTCAGAAGTTGCGAACGAGAGATCACAGATCTGTCCGACCTATTGCTAACTTACAGTACCTGATGGTTTCAAACATTCAGCAGCAACAACAATCTACATTATGGATTCCGTGACGTCACAAGAATTTTGTTTTGGCCACCTTAATGTACTCAATACCCACTAAAGTTTCTCGTTTTTCATGAGACTCTCCCATTTTGGTCATCATTCTTTTCTGGTGGTGTTACTGAAAAATGTAAAACATGGAGGATGCCGACATGAAAAACTGCCGCATAGAAGAAGCCTTGTATGTCAACAGTTGGAGGATTTGACGTCATGTAAAGATTGATACTTGTTTGCATCTCCTTTTCTGTAATTTTTCACGCCGTCATCTCAACAATGCAATCGATCCTCGATTTAGTCTATCCTTTTAATTGATCTTTTTATTTTATTTTTGGTCATTTTATCCTGATTATCCAGAATTGGTAAACTCTCCTTTTCTTCATCACCTGCATCATCTGTCACTTCCTGGTCGTCCTTTGCCTTTTTTCGGAGCAAAAGTCCAATACATGAAGTGATTATTAAAACGGCACCGACCAAAACCGTCCAATGGAATGAGAACGAAAAGAAGGTAAAATGTCCGACAAATGCCATAATAACCTCACTTGTAAGTATAATCGTTACAGTAGTGGGATTCTCATAACAAAGAGCTAAGTATTCGAATAATATTCCAAAGAATAAAGTTATTGCTGTTGAGGAGACAGTCATTCCGGAAATAAGGTTTTCTGGAACTTCCCATCCGTTGCAGGACGTACATATGATAAGAGAAATAACTGAGTACTGTAGCAGATACGAAAAAGCGGTTACAATCGTTGGGGTCTCAAATTGTGAAAGCCTTTTACCCACAATCAATGCTATCCCGTAGATTATTGCGGCAGTAAGAGCGACGAAGACACCGGTAATAACCGTGGAAATTCTTTCTTCGCCTAAACCTTCCTCGAAAAGAATCATGTATCTCGTTGAAACTGCTACTCCAATTGTTGAGCAAAGAATGAAAAAAATATCACTAGCTGTGGGCTTTTCTTTGAGACAAATGACACTAAAGATGACAGTGAATACAGTTGTAGTAAAAAAGATCGCAATTGCACTTCCTGGACCAATCAACATAATCGCAAAAATGACAGCCATGTGAGTGTATACATTGAAAGTTCCGTATATGATGACAAGGAGAAGCTCTATAAAGGATTCTGTTTTTCTTGGCCTTATTATAAGTAGTGCTATAACACAAAAAATAAAACCAATATTCGAATTGAAGACCAGAACCATTGTGGGATGAAAGTCGTCCTTAACAATATAAATTAGAACGTCTTCTGTTGAAAAAGAAAAAGCGCATAAAAAGGCTAGGAAAATTCCAATTGAAGATGCACAAAATGACTTGCAATTCTTACACTTGTCGCCAGAGTCAGAGTATCCTCCTTTTGATAGCCCCATGTCGTTTATTAATTGACAGAACCGGTCACCCAGTTTTCAAGTATGCTACTGTGGGATAAACAGTGACCAACTTGTTTTGATCTTCTATTCTTTGTGAGAGATTATCGTGAAACATTCATCTTTGAAGTGGTAAGACTAACTGCAGTGACTTCAGGTTGTTTCTCCTTCGTACACATTTCTCTACCTGCATAGTTATTCAAGGCAATGATGCAACGTTCCTTCTATCACTTTGATCAGAGATTATGCTACCGTCACGACAAAGCAGCTCTATCCCGTTCGACCTCGTTCTAAAAAACGTACTAGAACGGGCTGCAATCATGGCAAAATGTGCAGTTTGGCGTAAAATGCGATACTAGTTCGAACTGGGTTCGCGGCGCCGAACGGAATAAACGAGCTACAATCGGACACGGCCGGTGGGCACACGTACTGAATTTATGTCCTACTGTACCAAGCTGTAACATGTTCCTAATAGGTTCGTAGTACGTCTATCCCGTTTAAGTACGTTGTCAATCGGTCTAACTGCAGAACGGGATGGACGGGATAAAATTTTGAGCGGGTCCAAAGTTCTAGAGCACCCTCCCCGTCCGAACCCGTCCATGAAGTTCGTAAACAGACTGTAAATATTTGCCACTTTGTTTTTACACAGTTGGAGCCCGTTTGACAACATTTTTTCGAACGTACTGAGAACTAGTTTTGTGTGATGGGGGTATTAACAAGAATTAATCTATCAACTCGAGGACATGTTTTATTCACTACAATGTATCTCAATAGATTCCGCATAACGATAGATTTGCTCAGAGAGTTGTTACCAACGAATTCCAGATCGGAATTCCATTGACTTCTAATTAGATGCCAAAGTGTGACGTGGAAAAATCTCCTTCCTTCCTTGGCGGCAGCTAAAATTGAATTTATGTCTCATTGATTCGTTTCTCTAAAATATTACGCAACTGGTTTGGTCATGACTAACACAACATTAAGGAAAATAAATCAAACCAATTACAATATGGACTTTATCCCTTTTTGTCTTTCGATCTGGTCAGAGTAACAATCCTGTTTTAGCTACTTCTCAAGCAAAATGTCATGGCAATTTCCAAACCGATGATATTGAATGACACTGCGTTCACATGAGTAGAACGATATCACATCACGACATTGAAGTCTAAGACCGTGATAAAACATTCATGTGAAAGCGTGTTGCCAAGCTGCGCCCCTGGATCAAGATTTCACTTCTGTTAATCATTATTTCATTATTTCTTTAAGAAACGTTTTAAAATTTGGAGAGAAATTTATAAAAATGTGAATTAAGTTTGAACTGTTAGAATAGAGACATTACAGGACTGAGTGCAATGAAAAGGAGTCTGAGGAGATGGCCAGGGGCCCCGAAAATTGTACACAAAGAACGCATGAAATAGTACTAAAAATTGACAAAATGGCGGCCACCCATCAACATTTTTTCTCACGAATGGAAGAAACCTAATTCCACCAAAAGGGAACCGAACCGACTACATTCACTGGGGACACCTTTTCCATAAAATTTTTCAGTATCAATGAAAACTACTCGAGCTTCGTGACATAACTAGCAATTTCGTTGACTACAAGATTAACTCAAGGCAGTCGATTTTCTCCGATTTTCAATATCTGTACCGTCTT
The DNA here is from genome assembly GCA_009936505.3 of Holothuria glaberrima. Taxonomy (NCBI): domain Eukaryota; kingdom Metazoa; phylum Echinodermata; class Holothuroidea; order Aspidochirotida; family Holothuriidae; genus Holothuria; species Holothuria glaberrima. Next base: position 23,937 of record WURT03275052.1, read on the forward strand.
CACAAACGAAAACCTATCAAGCTGATCATGGTCGATAGGTTGTGCGTTTAAGATGGCACCTTTTTCCCCATGATTGCAAACAACAGCATCTGAGGGCTGAGGCAGTACTTTCATGATCGGATGCAGAAATCAGGTTTCACGAATGTGTTCAGTGATGTTATTTCCTGAGATAAAGCCAGTGTAAAGAATCAATTCCCCCATGCTGGTGACCCACTGGTCTTAGTCAAGACCCCTAGTGCTAGCTGGTACAAAGTTGGCGACTATCCTAAGTGCGCCTTCTCTATATTCTTCAGAAATCCCGAGCTCCGCTAGGACGGTGGCACAGAATGTTAGGTACATCATATGTATAGGGTTCAGTGAACCTTAAAAGGCAATTCTCGTCATCCAAGACGGTTTCAATTCTCCCAACTAAGCAACTTGTGGCTCCTCCCATAACTGTATAAAGCTCCTCCTTGTCCAGACACAAACATATTTTATTGCTTCAGGTCATGTCATGGTGAGGATACAAGGTCATAATGTGTAATCCAAGACCCTCTCAGCATTGTGTGGAATGTGTGCTACTCTGCATCTTTTGAATTTTCAAACTTTCATGTCAATCAAAGAGCAGTAACCAACTGAGAATTTTGATACCCCTACACTAAAAATACACTTTGGGTGATGACTGTTTGTCTTTAACATCGTAACACCTCACTGGACCCCGTAAAGTTAGTGTAACTAACATTGTGTGCCATCTTAAACTCGTACCAGGTTATTTCTAAAGCAAAATCTCCAGGCAAATGACAAGTTTAACGAGCCCTCGATTTTGTTTCCTGCCAGGGAAAAGTTTAATAAGGTCTTGACCCACGGCTCGTGACCCACAGATGTTCAGGCAGAAATGTAGTTACGAATTTGAAATTCGCAGTCTCTGCGATTGTTTGAAACACCAAACTTTAAGGTTGCTGAAATTTATTTGATACCAACACATTCTACTTTCAAATGTTTACTTTAGAGTGAGGTTTCCTGCAATCTAGGGCGTTGTAATGCCATTTCAGCCCTAAGCATATTAACCAAGGTACTACCAGGGAGCTGCTACTAGCAGCTCCCTGGTACTACGGCTTGACCAGACTGCCGAGAATGGGTTTTGTTCTTTGTAGCGCTCTCTTTTTAAAACCATGCACCCCAAATTGTATCCGCCCTTGACTAAGGTATAAGTCGCTTTTACATTAAAAGTTAAAAACGGTGTGAAATAAAAGATTTTTTGAATTTCAGAAAAGGTAGTCGTAGATCTTGTCTTCTGTAAAGCCGATTATTTCTTGGCTGAGTAAAAGAGAAGCATTATTGTCGAAGGGGAGAGGGTGACACCCTAACCCTTTGTTTATGAAAGCATGCTTGGATGAAAAATGGTGAATCACCATTTTTCATCTAATCATGCTTACATTAATTAAATCTTGGAACAGATTATATGGTTGAAAAAATGTAATATTTTAGTAAATTTATTTATTTATTTATTTATTTATTTATTTATTTATTTATTTATTTATTTATTTATTTATTTATTTATTTAT
>WURT03275163.1:0-25474 GCA_009936505.3 Holothuria glaberrima
ATCTGGACCCCCTCTTGGGTTCATCACCAGGATCGGAGAGAAGTTTTAGGCCAGATATCCCCCCCCCCACTTTCAAAACCAAATCGACGCCCCTGCCCGTCTGCCCCCCCCCCCTCCCGATCCGCCACTGTATATCGATAAAAGTGGTAATAAGTGCTTAAAAGTTTGCGGAGAATTCCACGAAGTTTCGGGTAAAGACCCTTCATCAGGTGGCAAAAAATGCAACTGAACAACAAAGGAACAGAAGTAAAAAAAACACATAAAAAAGGCAGGGAAAAACCTGTTAAAAATAAAACGCGATGTGAGGGTTGAGTCAAACTAGTAAAAGGTTCATTGTGGGGCAATTTAAAAAGGTCTACCTAACGTTAAGACAGTGTGGAGAGTAAAGGTGTGCACAGACCGCACAAAACCGGGACCAACCCGAGACCGAGGTCGGTTTTGGGCGGTCTCACTAAATTCGATCCGATGGTTGGGTGGTCTAACTAATCATGGAACGAACCGACATCTGTTCGGTCCCGGGTGGTCTGACCGTTTTCGACCCAAACCGAGAAAAACCGAAAAAACCGACGCGGATTTATGCAGAATTGCGCCCTACCAGAAGTTATATGACCGAGGGCGTGTAGAGACTTCTTAAATGGCATAAATTATATCATCTTCTCAAGCAGTGAGTTGTTAGCAAATCCCTGCAGAACCATATTTAGGCATAGCCCTAGAGTTCTAAATACAGTTGATCATTGCACACTGTAGAAGTACAGTTTAAGTTTTGGTCAACAATGAATCTGTTGCCGTTAGGACAAAAAATTTTGATGAGGGTGTTTTTACCAACTACTGGGCATGTGTTGCATCTACTACGGTTACAAGGGAATGTTCCTGGGGTGTTTTCTGTGGGCCGTAGTAGATGGGAAGCCCGAGCTAAAAGATTAGCAATATTTTTTTTCAACTCTAACGGCCGTAATGGGGGTTCGGGAAAAGGTCACATATCGAGGGGTCTTGCCGAAGGGTCTCTTCATTCTTGTAGATGGCACGTATGAAAGGGCGTACCGATGAGTGATATGAAATTACCAAAGGTATGCGTAGATTGATAGACGTGTTGGGTTTTTTTTTTTAACCCAACGCCTCAGCTCTGTTGGTACCTTGTATTCTGTATAGAGCGTCAGAGAGGATTTTTGTGGGGTAATGACGTTTCTCAAAGCAAGATACTATATTTTTTACGCTGTCGAAAAATCAGAATCTTCTGAGCAACTCCCTCTGGCCCTCAAAAGTTGCAAGAATGGGATCGATTTGGACAGGATTTGGGATGATTGGATGGATACAAAACGTAGTATTTTTTCAAAAGTCCCCTCGACTCACTGGCGGAAAGCAAAGGGGCAAACCAACATTTATTCCCGAAGGAGTTCTACAACAGATAGTGGAGCTTTTTACGTGCTTGCAAGCGGGCACGATCGAAAACAGAAAACCAAACAAAAACCCGACAGATCACAACATAACAGAGTGTATGTCTCTTTTTTCCAAAAGTCCCCTCAACCCTCTGGCAAATAGCCAAGGGGGGAAAACCAAACAACAAAAGACTGTGTAAAAAGTTCTAAACAAGCCTGCAACTTTTGAGCTTATTTGGTATGCCGCAGTGAGAGAGACTTGAAGCAGGTTAATTTAAACATAGTTGTAAGGTAAATGAATGAAGGAGTAACAAAATATCTTTAATTGCTGGTGACGTCAAAATAATACCACTGTGAAAATTTGCCAATCAACCTTTACACCTCTACACCTTTCCCCCACAAGATGTTAAAGCACTGTAGTCAACTAATTGCAGGCAGGTATATGGAAGCATATTTAAAGACTAGAAAATTCGAGCTGGTGTATTGATATACACCTACTCAGCCATATTCATCACCACACTTGCTAATGTGAATATTGATATCCTCAAATGAATATTCATATCAATGAACAGCTCTCAAAAATCTGTTCGCGACACATCTGTCATACCGAGTTGTGGAAGTGAACACAAAAGACTGTCGGTAATTATTTTAGGTTTTTTATAGTCTCTAAATACTGTAGAAATAGCTTAACTAGCATCTCAAATGTATGGAGAAATAGATGATTGACTTTTCGAATCTTTTTCAATTATTTAGCACAGCCAAGAAATGTTCCAAAGATTAATCGATCTGCAAGGAAAAGTGAATTTCGTTTTGTCATTTTACGATGCATATACCGGTGAGTCGAAATAAATTTAAAGCTGAAGAATTTTTGGTTAATTTATGTTCATTACGCTTCTTTCATACAGTTTCTGAATTGTTTTTAATTGTTTGTTGTACGTAAATGATGGTGTGCTTTTCATGCAACAACCTAAAAAATAATAAAACAGTATGAGATTTAGCATTTAACAAACAAAGGACTGACCGTTGGCATGAACTTTTTTAACCTTTTTCAGTAGAAATGTAAAAGTCAAGGCTACCCCGTTGCTACAACACGCCATTAATCAGTTCCTTTTGGAAGGCTAGTGTATCAAAATGAAACAAAACGTAGGAACATCTGTGAAAAGGAGAGTAGCCCTTTAAAAATTTTAAACCAAAATTGACACAGCGATGATTTGTTGGGCATTTCGAAATTTTGTTGGAAGAACTGCATTTATTAGGTTCAAATAAATGAAACTCCCTTTCTTGTCGCCAATAATAGCTGGCACATTATATGACTGCTTTTATCAAGAAAATAAGAGAAACTTCTCATAACTCTTTTTGTACAGAAAGCAGAAGAAGAGATCATCCACAAAGTGACAAAAACGAAGATACTTTGACAAGTTGGACGGGTAATATTTGAACTCATTTATTGAAATAACGCCTCATTTGTGTGAAATAGTAATTAACTTACTGGTCCATCAGACAGTTTCTTGCAGATTTGAGAATTCCTCGACCTCAAATTTCACAATTGCAGTAGAGTTTGTTTTACCACCTGCTTTCCAGCATTCCCATGTTGCTAGCTAGGTCAGTTCGGCTGGGTCACTTATGCACAACTTTTAAATTAAGGGTTCTGGGGAGACTCTTCCAAAAGTTATCTCAAACCTTTACATGGCTTCCATCGTTAGTCTTTGCAACACTGAATAATGCGTAACTGTTTATTCTTGCCACAATATGTGGATCAAGGCTTTTGCAATATCTCTCCTACCGGTTGCGTCATCCTAGAACCTTCCTACAAGGGTGAAATGTATGATGACCATACTTATGTTTTGAAGATTTGGACATCTAGTCTGTGTAATAACCAGTACCCTACATGCATACCTATGGTTGATTACCAGACGTTTGCGCTTGATTTGCCGCCACTTACATATTTGTTTCTCTAACATCAGTAGCAACTTCGATAGAGTCAATCGGGACAATAGCAACAGAGCATTAAATGAATGTTTTCTTGGGTTACAAAAACTTCATTTGTCTTTTTTAAAGCATGATTGACAAGACTAGGTTATATCCGATATGTCTGAAAGCAGAAATGTGCATTGAGAATAAACATATAGTTCATTTTTTTTCGGAATCTATTAAAATGTCGCATTAAAGCAAACTACAGTTTCAGTCTTCAGCTGCGTTATGAAAAACCAAGTAATGGTTTGATAATCGCTCCCACTAAAGGAACATATAGGTTATCCTTCTTTAAAAATCCTAAGTAATCGTTTTGTGGGGAAGTGTAACCGTGAAACGTACACACCTTATGCAAATTCTTTCACGTGTCATAGTACCAACATAGGAGCCATCTCATTCCTGACATATTGGTAGTATGTCGACTATAAAAGAACACAGCAGAAGGGCACTGATTTTTCATCATCATTTCTAAAGCGATTATAAAGCTGTAGTAATGTCTGAAAGCGGTTGTCATTATATATACTCTGACTAATCTCACTTAAACACCACGTTAAGGTATGAGGCAATTATTTACTCATCTGGAAGCACGTTTGGTGAAATTAAATTATTAATGGAGAGGTTAGAAATTATAAAAATCACATGATAAAGTTTTGCTCACTTACATGAAAATTTATAAAAATGATGTCATTCACTATTCTTTCTCTCCTTCTGGATTTAATGGAAGGGTCGAATATTTTTCAAACTTATTTTCAAAAAATTTTCCATCCATTGATACCAAATAAACTCAATAAAAAAGTTTGTCTGAGATACAACCACTTGTATTTACCCGTATATACAGTAGGGTAACTAACTTTGTAGTCCACATCCAAATGGGTAATCGGCCGCTTATCTTTCGGTTCAAGTGGATTACCAGAATTGAGTAGGAGTGTTACAACACATGTGGGCTGCAAGGGACATCACGTAAAGCAGAGTCGAAAACTTCGCCGATTTCGAAACCGACGGTTCTCTTAAAGCATCTATAGAACTCCACTCTAAGCCCTCGGATCCAGGGGCATTTTCACCCTTCGTCTTCCACACTGCCTCCCAGAGCTCTACGACAGTCAAAGAGATACCGGGATTATGATTCTGCCCTTAAGGGGGGCTCTGATCGATGTTGGCCAGGAGGGACTGCTGAAGGCCGTCAACGACATCCTCCCGAGAATACAGTTGCTTATAGAAGCCTCTAAAGACTTCAAGTATGTCAACTCTACCATGCAGGAGGTGCTAATACCACCTCCTTGTACCATGGACGTCACAAACCACTTTCACACGACCGTCGATAACGTACTTCGTGACGTCCTGGTAGCATCTAATGGCATGTTTCTCTTCTGCCTAAACCCACTGCGCACGAGCACAAACACCTGCCCCGTGGAGTTTCTTATCAAGGTGTTGCTGGAGTGCCGGGGAGGGGGCAGAAGAGTAAGTCTGACACACAAATGAACAATACAAAAGTCTTCTTCTCGCTTTCTTCTAGCTAAGCTAGGTATTTTGCACTCGACGGCTGCCGTTACAAGCATTCCTTGAAGTCGGTTCAATCTACAAAGAGATAGGCCAAATATTACAGTTATAACGCACACTACGAATAATGAATCACCTGACGTAATTTTTGCACGCCATGAAACCTTTTTCCTAATGTATGGAGCACACACGAATAATTTGTATACGACCAAGTCCAGCACAAACACATTTTGACCGCCCCCCCCCTCAACAAAAACAACACCCATCATTGACACCAAGTGGACAAAATATACATGATAATATTCCCTCCAAGTCGTAAGGTAAAAATGCTTAAGGATTACACAAAAAACCATGATAAATTTAAAGTAAAGCTTGCGACACAGAGACAACGACAAACTTCAGACTGACAGACTGTCAACGGATGAAAGGATCTGCAAATCTGACATGCGTCATCAATTAAAATAACAACAAGACATTCTGCCAGAACAGTTGTTAACACTGAATGCTGTACCAGAAAGCTGTTACAGCACCCTTGGTATACTGTATGGGTACAGACTGAATGATGACAAGTTTAATGAACTGTCTGAACCTGTGAATTTATACCGAGGGCAGTATGCAGAATTAAAAATCCAAGTAACCTGGTATTGGGCCCCCATATGTTTCAGAAATTAGGAACGCTATCACCTATGTCCTCCAGGTGAGGTTGAGGCAACATTTGTGAAATGCAAAACTCCTTCTGTTAGCAAATGTTAGTAGATTTGGACACTTTTGAGCCCAAGTATTGCAACATTATGCAAATTGAACCAACCAGGACCCCAAGATTTTATCTTTAATTAAAGAAAGTAAAGTCAAAAGGAAGAAATGGAAAAAAAATTAACCTTTTAGCACCATTCTTGACTTTTTTAGGAAATGCTTTGCTGTAGTAGTATTTTGTTTTGCCCGTATCTAGAAATTGCTCAAAATTGGTCAAAGTTTAAATGTAAACAATATTTTAATTTTTTGAAACTTTATCTTACATAAACCCAACAAAAATATGCCATTTCAAAATTGCTTTGTAATATTTCTTGTACTTGAGTGATGAGAGTGTATTAACTTCTATAAAGGTGCGAATTTGTGAGGCCGGTCACAATTTTATTGCAAAATGTTTTCGTGAACCTATGAATGATTTTGATAGTCATTTGGTGAGAAAACATTTTAGAAGGTTAGAGTTATTGGATTTTTTTCATCTCTTCAATCCTTTCAGTCTTTGTATTTTTTGAAGGATGGTTCACCTTGTAAAAAAACTCCTCTACTACTGAGACAGGACTCAGAAATGTATTGTTTACCAATTTTGTCCGTGCCAAGATTGACTAGGTTTCAAGAACAAGGCTCTATGCCATTATGTGACTAACAAATTAGCACGTATTACACGCCAGTTGGAAAAACACCAAACCTATTCACCCATGCTCCCGAAGACTAGGGACTTAAAAATACATTTCTGAAGGATCTTTGAACTCCTATTAATAGCTTTAACAGAAATTTTTTTCAGGCATCATTTTCAAAGAAAATGTCATTGCAATATAAATCATTGACCTGCCAAGTACTGTAGCTGTTTTTAAAGCGTATATTTTGGTAAAATATACACGAAGTTGCAGGGAAAGACGTAGGTAAACATTTACTATCTTCCTACAAATGTTGATCGACTACCGACTAAGTTGACAAATTAAATTTTGTAACATTGGTGCTCTATTCTTTAAAACATTTACCAATTGTTGGTTATATAATTAACAACAGTTAAATGTTTCTCCCTCAAATGTATTTGGTAAACTATCAACTCACCAGCTTTGGAAAATTGCGACAATTTACGGGAACGTACATAAACCAATTAGGGGTAGTCAATCTAGCAATATGTCTCGTGTACTTAACCGGTATATTCCATGATGCTCATTTCTACTTAAATCACTCATACGAATTAAACCAATGACTAAGAGCTGAAGCTAAGATTTTTCACGTCAATTTCTAAGCCCCTTAACAACACCTCACCATGTGAAACTACACGGACAGTTATATATCAGATGACGATATCCGATATATCCCACGATTCAAGACTTCATTTGATTTGTTACATTCTTTGGTATTACAAAAACTGCACCCATGGTTTGGATTTCAATCCACGAAATCAATGATACAGCCATTTTAAAAATTGACAGGCGTTCCAGCGTTGTTGTGATACTGTCATACGAAACAAAATGGTGCCTATATGAAGATTGGACTTAAAAGATATACTTTATGAGGTTTATTTATCAGTGGTGACGGTAAGTGATAACTGAACAAACATGTAATCAGAGTTATTGTCAGAAGAGCCTCAACCAGGGAAAGCATATTCAAAGCACTTTGATGTCTTGTTGGTACAATGCTGCATGGAAGGCAAATATACATTTCTTTTAACACATAACAACTAAATCAGCGTATTTTCCTTTCATTTTAGAGGACTTAGAGGATGTTCATGATTTACTGCAAAGGTTGCAGCTTGAACCAAAGTCTTTACAAGGTGAGCTCATTAATAAAAACCTATGTCGTTTTTACGTAGGCTTTTAGTCGTTGTCTTGGAATAAGAGTAATTCCAGTAGCGTACCAATATCTAGTATACCATAGCTTTTTTTTTTAATAATCCCTCATCCTATATTAGGCCCTAAGACAATGCAGTCATCGAATTATGGGTCCGTATGTCTGTGAGTTCGTCTGCCGTTTTGTCTCTCTGTATCCTTGTCGGTTTGTGCGTCGACTGTCTGTCTTTTCGTCTTTCCGTTCATCCTTTGGTCTGTCGTTTGTTTGCTTGCCTGTGTGTTTGCCTGTTTGGCCACATTTTTCCAGGTCATCTCTCCGATAATAGTACATACGTCCTTAGGTCGGTCTTGCTATCCTTGGATACATATTGTATATATATATACATATATATATATATATATAGGTGTGTATGTGTGTATGTATGTATATAACGCTGAATTGACCCATAGGGCGAAATTGGTATACCGCGGAAACGATGAGGCGAAAAAAATACAAGAAAATACATAAGCATATATTTCCCCTTTGCGTTTTGAAATATACATACACGTGATTTCAATGGCTCCTCAGCCGTACGTGTTAACAGATACGTGTACGCAATTTGGCATTTATTGTAGTAATTGTATGTACATTGAGCACTGAGTAGGAATTAACCATAGCGTTACGTTTTCCCATTGAAACAGTGTGTAAAAAGTTAAGGCGAAACGGTTTTTCACCCTATGGGCAATTTCGCCCTATGGTGCATCTTTTCAGACAATATTTTGCCCAAAACCGCAATTAGCAATATAAATATATATATATATATATATTAATATATATATATATATATTGATTTATTGTCACGTTTACAGCAAAACAACTAGACAGACAACGAAAAGAACTGCTTTCTCAATGGCAAAATTCTGAAGGTAATGGTGAGTTATGTTGAGTCATGTTAAAATGTTCTTTCCGTTGGAACTGAATTAAAATTTTGCATGAAACACGTACAAATTTCGTTATTAACGAGCTATTAACGAGGACGCATTTTGCATAGAGCAGCTGTCTACAGCTGTAAGTGTGACCGCTTTGAAACATGGAATAATTTAATGGACAAGGAACATTTATGTATATAAAGACAGATACTCGTCACCCCAGGTATGAACTTTATTTAGGGGTAAGCAAAAGTCTCAATTGGTGACTGCTGTTTGATTGACATCAGAGTTACAAAATTCAAAAGATGCACAGTAGCTCATATTACCCAACATGCAGATAGCGTTTTGATTACCCATTAGGGCCTTATATGCTCACCAGGGTATGGCCTTAATCAATGAACTACGTTTGTTTCTGCACAAGGCGAAGCTAAAGACAGTTATGAGCGGGACTAGAACTAAATTAGTTGAGAAAATTGGAACTGCCTGGGCTGAGAAGATTTCCCCTTTAAGATGGGGCTAGGGATTTTTGCCACTTATAATTAAGTAAAGAGAGGCTCTTTGTCATTTACTTCAACTGTTTCAGCTCTACAATTTGCTATAACGGCCCTACTTGAGGGGAATTTATTTATAAGCTTTTTAAGCTGTTTCTTGTGCAGAATGAGTTTTTAAAATGTATAAGCCTGTGCCATTTCAGACTATATCAACTATTGGAATCCTCCAAGGGAAAATAACGCCGAAAATGTGTTCCCGATGAAAGAGCATAATCATTCAGATAGACGCAGAAGGCACTTCGAATATTGCCCTGGATATGTGGAGATGGGAGGGAGTACGGAAATAGCAAGAAGGTGTCTACTTGACACAAACGTTGAGCACTAAACGCATTCTTTATTACACGTAATCAGTGTTCGGGATAGTCGTGGGTCTAATTTATTGACTATTATCAATAGAAATATTTCAAACCTGATTAAAACTAGCGTAGAAGTTCTGGTAGGCCTAAGCATTTTAGCAGTCCCGACTACACATACGCACATGACCGTCAAAATCGGGCAATAAGCTATCATCTACCAACAAATGTCAATATTTACTTTAGAGAGTATTCAAATCTTCCGGAATTATAAAATATGTAAGTTGAAGCTGCAAACTATTGTCTGTTTGTGAATATCAATTTATAATTACAATTTGAAAAAAGCAGCTATCTGTCTTAATATGTTTAAATTCGAGATTTCTACCAAAGTGGGATGTGAATCAGTATCCACTATCTCAGTTTTTAACAACGTAATTCATTTCCTTTTCACATAGAAGGTATCCTTCTAGGACCCCTATCGACCTTGATTGTCTAACCGTCGGGTCGCCCATCTTAGAGCTTGGCACCCCAAGCGAAAAAATATTCGCCTTACCCCTACTCCGTAAAATGAGTGTCAGTTAGGGATTGAGAAAGTACTAATCCGACCCGGTTTAACGATTGTATTCAAATACGTTCAAAGCTTGAGATATCTATATTATTGCAGATCTGAGTTTATGAGATGTAGAATTTCCAAGGGCAAGAGTACTGGCAATGTATATCGGAATGACAATACAGTTGACCTTTCGTATCGCAGTATGCCCCTGTTGGTATTGAGATAACGGCATTCCTTGCTCTTGAAATATGTAAGCAGATATTTGCGCTAATACAGTTTTAAATTCATGTCTTAAAATTTTATCTAGAATTATTAAGGAAGAATAGTCAATTCTTCACCAAAGGGAAAGACACGACGGAAAACTTGGCAAATACTGGTGAGTGTTCTAAAACGAGTAAATAAGAATGTTGATTTTACTATTTCAATCAGGCACCAAATATTTTACTGAAAACACTTAACATCAGGTACGGTTGTAAAGACATATTCTTTGGGGGAAGGGGGCTATGTTGCAATTGTCCCTGGTGAAACCGCATAAAAAGAAGGCTCGTGGTCAGGAATTCTGACATAGGAGCTCCGATACCGCAAAGGTTAGCACTGAAGAAGAATATGATGTAACAAGTGGTGCCAACAGATGATGGCAGTTTGCGGGAACTTCAGGGGATGATATATAAAGCCCTAACCGGATCACAGCTTAAAGATATCTGGCCTACGTATGACGGTGCTCGCTAAGTGTGCAAAGAGACGTGAAATTTTTGAAGTATCATAGGGGAACGGTACAAGGCTATGGCCACTCTAAGTAAACACAAAGAACACCACCGAAACCTAGAAGTTCTTGATGTAACATATTATATGTATACGAAGTACTAAATAGCATATAGCCTACCACAGCCTAATCCAAGTAAACATGTATCCATGAAGCCTACACTGCCCATGACCCAAGCCAACAAGACGTTACATATTTCTCGAGCTAATCAGGATCCAAATGGTGGAAAAACACCACATCCATCCAAATTATAACCTAAGGGGTCAGAGTAAAGTCTTGACAATGAACAATATGTCAACGGATTAAAACAAGAAGAAAATGAGCACATGTGCGCAACCCCTTATAAACCCACCCGACAGCAATGGATTGTGTGATAACATCACGGAAATCCTAAATGGACTCTCCGGGGAGGAGATATGTTATAATGTAACGCGCTGCCAAAAATTACGTACGGTTCGGGGATATCCTTTTTAATAAGAATATCTTTACATGAAAAAGCACAAAACACAAATTCTTATCGTCTCAAAATTAATTATTCAACAACTTCTTATTCAAAATTACAATCAAACAAAACCAATTACAAAATTGCAAACCCTCGGCTGGCGCCTCTACAGTATAGAGAACTTCAAAACGTACGTACTCACCCCGGGTCGGTACAATTACAGTATGGAGAACTTCGACACTAATGTGCAAACCCCGGCTCGGCATATCTACAGTATATATTTTCTGGTGATAACGCAATGAGTGCTTTAAGCCCTCGGACTAAAATCCGAGGTCAACGGAAACTTATACAGGTTGGGCGACTTACTCTTAAGAGAAGATTTAACGGTAATTAACTACTTTTTTCTTAATAAGATTTATGTCACGCCTTTTCTCAAGGCAGGACTGGTTTCTAACGCCTAACAACAATCCTTTAATTTACACCTCCAAACTGCCTTCAAAGAATTTGCCTATTTTCCTATTTTGACCAGCCACCCACCCATCCCTTTATTTTTTCATCTCCCCAGAAACCTGAACACTCTCAGCAGTCCCGCTCCAAAATCCCCGTCATTCTTCCTGCAACTATCCCTGCGTTGTAACAGTACGCGTTCCCTTTCTTAAATGTCTTATTCAGAGGCAAATAAGGGTACTGCAATCGCGTTAAGGGCATAATGTTAGGTAAATTTAGGTTTTTATACTATTTATCTACGGAATAGACGGAGCTAAATAACGGTGTTTCCTACTTTTAATCATTTTCTGAAAACATTACTCTTTTTGGCCGAAACTGAAACGATAAGGTCACGTGATTTCTTCGAACGGTCAACTGTGACGTCACCAGCCGGAGTCGGGTCGAGCGCGCACAGCATACAGTGCATCTACAGTAGTTAGTACGTAGTATGTACTACAGGCCTACTGCCGGCCATTGTGCCTTTCTCCTGCATAGTGGTCGGAAATGGTGAAGAATTGCATGGTTGGGGGATGTAACTCGACAGAGAATACCTCTGGGGTCAGTGTTTTTCCGGTTTCCAATGGGCAGAGGCAGTGACTCTCATCGTAGGGCCTGGGTCAGATTCGTTAAGACGATAAGAAAAGATTTTACTGACGTTGGGCTAGCTTGTCACAAAGCTTGCACCACAGGAGTTCATACATGTAGTATACACTATATACATACTAGCAAAGTACAGCAGGTCATTTATCAAGACGAAGCACGACACTTGGTCTTTTTTTACACTCCTACCGCGAACCTCAAAAGGCTTTGTCATTCACGTCATCTGTTAAAACGGAACATCAAACACCTCTTCAAATACAACTTTGTGCATAAGAATACTTCTAAACAGTAAAAAATGTGAAAAAAAATGAGAACGTAGACAACTCGGCCCAGTCGCTTCACTGCCAGTGACACAGATGATAGAAGCTGTAACGTGCACTGTGACTGGCTAAGAGTAATATCTACAAGGCGAATTTTTCAAATTGAAAAAGATAAGATTTTAACGTTGATGACATTGAGGTTGGTATGTGAGGCTATGGGGAATGTGGCAAAAAAAATTACGAAAAAATTGACACGTTCGAATAAAACGCAGAAACTTACGAAGATTTAGGTTCATTACTCTTGACCAATCACAGCGCACTTTACGTGGGATAGCAAATAGAAAAAAATGCATTAATATACATGGCGAACTTTCGTGCTTTTGCTTCGTTTCATCTTCTGTTACGTGTTTCTGTGAGAAAGACGGCATGGATAGCTGCGCAGGCTACTATCATCTGTGTCATAGCATCGGGTCTTCAGTTGCCTTGCGCGCAGTAATGGCGTATAAACATGTGCATTTATCATTCATCTATTCCCATCGATTCTGTCATAAAACGTTTGCTGGATTATCTCTACAGTTTACGTTATTCAGTATTACTGTCCATCGTGTCTCTTTCAGTAACATTACACGTCATTTATCTATCACTTTATCAAAGGTTTATGCTGAACGTAAGAAGCTCGTATACTCGCATGAAAACTGCTGTGCACGACTCCGGCCGGTGACGTCACACGCTTGACCTAAGCTACGCCCCCGTTTTCATTCAGCCATTTGAAAATACGATTTTTAGCCGTTATGTCGTATTTTCAGAACGTATTTTCTCAGCAATGCCAAGGGCTACTCCAAAAATTCAAGGTGTGTGTTTCACAAAACAAACAGTTGTTCTTGCTCACTCCGAATGAGACAAAATGCATTTGCCTCTGAAAAAGACCTTTGAAATTACCAAAGTTAGTGATTTCTTCGGTGTTTTGGACCTATCAAGCTCGTCTGTCCATTCCTTCTTAGTATTCTGCTTCAAATGCGCTTCCTCGCGCTATTTTCGGCACCACTAGGTTACACGTTCCTTCCGTCAATACATACGTCGTGCCACCTCACTAACCCAATCAGCAGTCCGAATTACCCTGACTACACCCCCTGCTCGCAGTACACTGTGGCTTTCAACCTACGGTTTGGACTGCCCAACTGGGGGAAGTAACCAATCAGGACCGGAAACGTCGACTTCCGTTTGCCAGACAGAAGGCTCAAGTGCGTGGCCACGAACTGGTTATAACCGAGTTAAATTTTCCGGGGTAACATCCAAATACGAATTCCGGGTCGTTACAGTAATATCAACGCCCCAACAGTTATAGAAAGAACTGTTACAGAACTGACTGGCTGCGGTCCTGATAAAAAGCCATGTGGAATATTTTCTGAGCATATCTGTATCGTCACCACTACTAGTCTATAAAATTTTGCGAAAATTTTGGGGGGCAAGGAAAACTTGGGGGCTAAAGCCCCCTAGAGCCCCGTAGAGCCTCTTCTGCTACACTGTAAAATAACTTGGGTCAACTTGACCAAAATCTGGACAGATGGGAACTGACCAAAATTATTGGGTCAAATAATGACTTAAATAAGGCTTCATATGACCCAAATAGGGTAAAAATTTGATTCAAAATGTTGGTTCAGCTACCACGTGAACCAAGTGTTTTTAGAATGTAAACACCATTAAAATTTAACATACTACTACCTTTTTAAATAATTCTGATTTCTGTCTCAAAAGCTCAGCGAAAAAGTGAGAGAGTTACCAAATATTACCTTGATGAATGATTGGTAGCAGAATGTTGCATTGGAATGTTTTGAATGATTTCGGGACTAGTCAGCATACCCCCTTACTAAGAGAACAGGAAACTGCCATTACCCAATTATATTCGATGTTAAGTGTAAACAGGTCATGAAAATATACAACTTGACAAAGCGTTTCAAAATACTTTTCCTTCGATGAGGTTGCAAATGTAATGCATCGGTTGTCAACGTATAGACCCAACAATTTTTTTTGAATTTATAAGATTTTTTCCACATGTTCAACAATGAGGTGGGTATCATGGGCAGATTACTTCTAAAGAGGATCAAAAGATTAGGTCAGATCTAAGTTAAAATATTACTTGTTTTCGCATCGATTGTACAATGTCTTTTAATGCCTTAGTTTTTCCAGGGAGTTGTCCAAATAACAACTCCCTGGTTATTCCACTTGTGTTTAAGGGCTGGGTTGGGGTTAAAGGGCAATACAGACACTCCAAAATGAAATGTTATTTCAGTAACCAACATTGCATAAAGATACACTAAAAAAATAGAAAAATTATAGCCACACTGTTTATGAGTTCCTTGTAAATTTTAGTTAGCTATTCCCATATTCTCATGCTAAGGGTGGTACACCGAGTGGGAGAATTCCAATTAAACAACCAGATGTCAGAACTGAGTCGTAAGACGCTTTTTGTAACAATTGATGACTTACTAAGTTCGCGATGTATTCTATACGGCCTGCTTCTTTGTTCATGTAGTATTAGTGCTGGGTAGAAGTGTTGATGATAGCGTCCTATAATCGGCTAGATCAGTGAAGGAAATGGATCGAGGATAATTGGACAGTGGGTTAGTGGCAAGAAAGCTTTATCCTGCTGAATATCATCATTCGGTACGTAATCTTTTTTAGGGAATATCAAAGGGCAGTCGTTACCTACCGAACCAAACTACGTTATCTGACACAATGCTTACATTTGATGCCATAAGATTAATGATACTTTCCATAGAATCTAAACATTCGCTGAAAAGCGACACCAAAACTAATTCCAAAGTTTAAATTTCTTCCAAACAACCGAAGCTGAAGGGTTAAAACCAAAGGTGATCAACTTAAGTGACATTCGTTCATACTTAAAGCGTCTCTCAACCAGAAGGGACTTACACCCTAACGCCAGAATTCTCAAGTATTTTGAACCCGGGCCACTTCAGCTTTCGAGTGTTTACTTATATTAATGATGTAGATAGAACTCAATCAAATCGTTTGATTCAGTACCCATGGTCCACTCCGAATAGTTAGGTGTAGTGTAATGAAATATCTGGACTTTTGATGGCGTTCCATGTAGCATGAAAGGCCGCTCAAAACTCATCCCAGGTAGTCAGCCATGCGTTGTACATAATGTTGACTACCATCTTTTATAAATAAATGCCACCATAAAGAAGATGCAGTATGCGCTATTACATGGGCGAAAGGGGTTGAGAAAGGGGGAAACATGCTACATCTGAAACGCTGATCCATTCGGGTAAAATGAGTTCGTCAAATTGACAAATTATGCAAGTTACAAAAGGGTTGGGTTTAATGTTTCAGGATCCGAAAACCATTTGGGCGTATTGGGAGCTGTAGTGCATTTTAATCGTGGATAAATACCAGTGATATTCGCCTCCTCTTTTCGACTAGTGCTCTGAAGGGTAGCGAGCCAGGAATGTGTTAATCTCTCCCAGTCCTGTTCCAGACACCGGTATTTAACGTCAGTATGGAAAGACTAACGCCACTTTTCAAAAGGCCGGTGAGGAGGAAAACCTTGCCTTATATCACTGTCCCACAGCTGAAACAGAATGAATGGTGCATTTTCTTAAATAAGACGAAACCCCATCACTATAAACAACAAATGTTGCTCCGGGATCCTAAGGACTATTTGTGCTGTATCAAATCTACTTTAACACCAGCTGATCAGGCATAAACATAGTTTAGGTTGCAATAACTGCGTATTTTACGTTAATGGCCACAATTTCATGGTCTTTCTTTTTTTTGGGGGGGGGGGATAAAATCTGTAACAATGGACACATCAGATTTCAAAACAATTGACTTCACAAGGCCTGCGAAAGGCAGTATCTGGCCATCTAAGATTTATTTTAGCCAAAATATGCTTGGTACGACACGCGCCAGCTGATGGTGGCGCTCCGATTACACACTGTTACATATTAATGTCCAACCTTCATAAAGTCGAACCCCCTCCTCATTGAAAAGAGTGCATTAGGGTCTGGTTCTTGAAGAATTTAATAAAGCTAATTTCAATAGTTTATATTTTAACCTCTGCACCTCTGAGGTTTCTGACAGAGGGATTTTGCTACCTGTATTACTGTATATTATTGGACGCTGGATTATTACTTTCTTCTTATTTACAGATTTCTTAAGAAAATTGAACAGCTTCCATAATGAACTTACGGAAATGGTAAAAACATGGCCCAGCAAAGGTAAGCTTTCTGTGATCACTAGGTTATTATAACAGCAGAACAGATTGTTACTGAGATAAGTGCAACGTCAGTGTGTTTTTATCCATCATCTACGAACACTAGATGCAGTTAATAACCTAATAGTGTTCGTTGGTGATGGATAATAACAGACCTGAAGCTGCCCTTATTTCAGTCACAATCTGTTTCGCTGTTATAATAATCTAGCAATCATACGCGATACTTAGTAATTGGTAATGTAACGTGACACAGCAGCACGACAAAGAAGACACTACACAAAGATTTAAGGTACCAACAGAAAGTCTTTATTGGCAGGTGCAATCAGTGAAAAAAATCATTTGAGCTCGACCTCGATCAGATCAACTGTTCCCCCTTTAACACACGGGATACCGGTGTAACTGTTTCACTGATAAGCAGGCCACGAGTAAGCAGTGAATGGAACTTAAATATTAAAGATGAAGCATTTTTGTATTACTGAAAGAATTACCGCAGTGGTCATCTCGATAAAGTAAGCCCAATACCAATTGGCCTAAACAAAGTAATTGAATATCATGAGGAACTGAAAATCCAAAACAGAGCATTAAAGGGGTTCTACCCGTTTCAGTATGAAAAATGCACTTCAACAAACACGATTACCCGGGAAATACGGGAGTTCCTGATAGCACACAGTGTTGGCGTTACGTTGGTCCAATGTTGGCAACCGTTGGCAACAGTAATGCCAACGCGGTGTGCTATCTGGGCTATATATTATTACAAGTAGTTATGGACAACCATGTTACAAAACTCGTTATAGACGAGTTACAACACTTTGATATTGCAATAGTCGAGAACTGCATCGTGTGAATAAATTCATAAGTTGTATTTTAAAGGGAAATATTGCGTTTGTGAGGCTTTTTATTTAACATGTCATCTTTTACATACGATCCGATCCCGTTCGATGAAAGAGAGGTAACTGGGAAAAAATTTCTACCCAGTAAGCACTAATTAACAAGTAATTAACCTTTCTGTGACAACTGACAAATTTGTTCTACCAAACAATTATGCATGCAAAACCACACCTCCGTTACCCCTGATTTGAAATCCACCAATCAAGTCCTTTTTACTACGCTACGTCAGACAATAACAGACGCTACGTCAGACAATAACAGACGCCTTCTATAGTATGTACAAAATGTTCGTAAATTACGAATTACTGAGACTTGTTACTACACTGTCTGAACTGAACTGCAGTAAGTATACTAAGTGGGTTCTTACCACTTCCCTGGTATACTATGCACAGAGTTGTAGTTACTGTAATTTGAATTGTAGCCCTTGGCCCTTAGCAAGTTGCTTCGCTTTTGAAACAGTAAGATTTAAAAGAGATTCTTGATGGGTATACTGCTACTATTGGTTTATAGACCCTAGAAGGAAAAAAAGTTTTACGAACCTGTGACGTGTAGCAAAAACCTTATGTTAAAGTCTTCAGTACATTCAGTAAAACCGTCCTGTGAGTAATGCTCACTGTGTGAACGGTAAACACATGGTGAACCAGGAAGATGGCACTGCATCGCCCTGGGTAAACTGCAATATCCCACAGTACAGCACAGGCCATACGGAAACTGCTGTGGTGGTGGCTCGTTGAAAGCATGAAACACAGGGTTAGCAAGGTCAACACGTCTTGTGTAATGAGTGGAAATATGACCCCATCATGCCTGTAACCACTCTTACTAAATGAATATGCAGCAATACAAAACGTTGCAATGTAGGCGAGGCTTGTCGTTCGATAATTAGCCGGTTCGATGAAGAAATTGTTGCTTCTTTTTCTCCATATTTCGCGAGATTAGTGTTGGTATGTTGCAAGCTATTTTTGATTTATGTTTGGAGAGGGGGAGAGACCACGATGAAATTACATTGGTGTCATTTTATGAAATCTTTTCAAACGCAATATTTCCCTTTAAGCATTCAAATAAGGTGTTTTCTCCTTTTGATAGGTAGAAATGGTGACCAATTAAAACAGTGACTTTATGGTTTGCAGGAAAAACTTTTTTTTCACGAAATTGAGAGGGGTGTTCAATTTTCACTGCATCAAGATTTTGAAAGGGATATTTACATTCCAGTGGTTCACAAATAATATTTTGGGCTTTATTACCAAATACCAATTGAGCCTATCTGGACTGGTTTAAAGGTACTTTCGATATTTATTTATACAAACTTTGAAAATTTACACAGTTGCACATCCCCGCCCCGACCTCATTTCCTTTCTTCCACTACGTTGATAGTAAATCAGAACTGTTGTTGTGGAAGGAACTGTTTATATTGCAAGAACTTGTGATGTACAATTTCACTGTTTCAAATGTTTATGAGTCAGAATTACGTGGATCAAAGGCTTTCTAAAATGCCTAGGCATGCTCTAAACAGGCGTTTATGAGTTTAAACATTTTCTAGACGTTTTTGCCCATACGTTGTGAACGTGTTTGTGGTAGCTATACACACCTTTTTCGTTCCTAATCGTTCTGTATATAACGCTTTTAGTTACTAACAAAGAGTTTTAAACTGCTAAACATGTTACGAATATAAACCTGTTAGCAAAGTGCTGGCAAAAAACATTGCTGAACTGCCAAACTCGTTTTTTTATCATTTTACTGTTAATTTTGAATGTTGTATGCACGCTTTGAATGATCTTTCATATTCCTTTACTTTTAGTCTGAGGAAAAAACGATTTTCTTGAACTGCCAAGAACAAACGGATACGCAAATAATATTTGAACAAGCGACTCGAGATAGGGCCACCATTTGCAGCCCCCCCCCCCCCCAAAGAATGATTGCTAGTCGTTGTCTTCATGAATAAGAAAAATAATGAGCAGTAAGATGGTATAATTATGGTATTAACGGCTGCAGCATTTTTTTGTCTCACAAACGCTCCTCAACAAGAGGCCATATGGATGAATTTGTTAGAGGCGTCTTGCCTTCAAGAACCCCTCCCCCCCCCTCAAAATCTTACAATCGCTTTTTGATACGCGGTGCAATTTTAAACCAAATCAATGAAACTTTGAGATAGCCATAAGGCACCCCGGTTTTTACAAATATTCAATGTAGGTGTTTCTCAATATTGCAAGCGACGTGACTGTCAGATTTATTACAAAGCAGGGGTAGGGACTCGGTTTCCAGAAAAATAAGAAGTAACTCAAAATTAGATGATTTTTTGACCAATCTGCGAAAAAAATTGTGAAAAATTTGTTTTCAGCGGATTTGAGTAGGTAATAGTGTCTAGGTTGACCAAAAAAGAAAAGCAAAAGATGCAGCCCCTGTAGGATGGGGAACTTTGATTTTTTTCAAAATGAAGTCCAAAATGGCCGCCGAACTGGGCAAAATTCATAGAAAAGGCATAAATCAGTCAAAAAAGTGATACAAGTTACATACAAACTGTGATGTATATATTTTTGGTTATTGCGAACACATATATAAAATTTCCATGCAGGTAGCATGTTTCAAAACCAAGATGGCGAAAATTCCAAAAAGACTGCCCATGTGATTATATTAGTATATTGAAATAATGAGAAAAATATGTATGAAAAACATGTTGAACACACTGACTCTTAATATATGGCCATGGATCACCCCACATAATTAAAAATTATGTTTTAGAACATTTTCATTAGAATTCAGGTCAACGAAGATGGCGGAAAAAGCAAAATGGCCACTAATGATGAATAACAATGTAGCATGAAACTAGATAATAATCATTAAAAATATAATTCGATTAAAAACCCCACATATTTTAATGGTAGATTGTACGTAAAAGTCAAAGCATGATTTTTTTTATATTTTATGCAGTACCACATACTAACTAAGATGGCAGTAACAAAAAATGGCCGCCAATAGAACGATCATATAATGTATAAAAATAAGATGAGGAATAATCATTAAAAAATACTTTTGACACAGTTGCACTTAATATCTGGGCAGGTTTTATGACAAATAATCCAAAATTATTTTTCAAAAAGATTTCTTTTGGAATTCAGGTCATTCAAGATGGCGGAAGAACAGGCCCCCACAAAACTGTAGAACTTCCCCAACGGGGACAGCCTTCCCCGACGGGGGCTATGGCCACCTTGCTCCCTCTCCTTTTGGCGCCACACCTGAATCCCTCCCTCTTCTTGCCGTTTTCTTTTTTGTTTTTTTTTTCTTTTTCTTTTTGTTTTCGCTCTCCTTCATTTTTTCAACATTGCTCACCGCTTCCCCATAATTCTGTGGGGGCACTCTTCCCCCTCCCCCGCTGGCTACGCATGGCCGCCAATGCAATAAAAATGTTAATATATCATAATAATGGGAAAAAATAATCATTAAAGACCAAGATGGCGGGAAAGAAGCAAATTAGGTCAATCAAGATGGCCGACAGTGATATAACTACAATATTTTATAATAATAAAGAAAATAATCCTAAAAATACTTGCAACACATTTAAACCTAAACACTGTCCATAATATTTACTAAACATTCAGAACGTATTTTTCTATATACGTTTTACAAGTTCCAGGTCAACCAAAGAAGTGGAAATTCCAAATTGGCTGACCATGTAATTATTAAAATATTGTGAAATAATGAGAAAAATATTTTTGAAAAATATGTTGAACACACAGACTCACAAAATATGGCGACAACGTTGAAGCCAACGAACAAAACATAAAAACTAAAGTAGTCTCCGTTAGCCAAATAACTTATTGCTGATATTCTGCTCCTGATTTGGTGGGTCTTAATATATATTAACATATATTAAACTATCCGTTCTGTCTTCTCTCAACTGACACCTGCCTGGTAAAACCTTTACAAGAGGGCAAACCGAGGAGTTTCTGAACTCGTCCCCAAAATCCTTCACTTCTCAGTTCCTAGTGTAGTAGATATCTGTAAATTCATTATTAAAAGTAGGTTGGTGACATAGCCTACAGTCACAAAATCTGACGAAGAAAATTAATTTATCGTCCAAGTTTTGCTTTATTTATAGCCTGAATGCCTGAATACTTTAGAGAGAAGGCAAATTCCGCTGTGAGTGCTCACTTTAATCTCTACATCTTTGTTGTATCCTCTCCAGTCCTGACAGACGCCTATAATAATGTCAGCAATGACAACGTTACTTAAAAGTATCAGCCCAGCAGAGTTTAATCAGTTGCTCCATGGTATGATATTGTCAAGTTTCAAACTGTTAGCTTGGGCCACGGTCATACGGCAATTTAGGTCAAAGGTTGCTCCATTCTAGACTTGCTGACGAGAACATATAGGCCTATAACACATGGAAGACGGGTTTCCCCAGTTGAATGGAACAACCCCTGGTTTTGGAGATCGCTAAAATATAACCTTTTCCAACGTCCCCTCTACCCTTTGGCAAAGAATCGAAACGTGAACCCAAACGTTGATCCTGATGGAGTTCTGTTCCACAAAGCAGCTACGTTGCGAAGGAATACCTTTTGCAATGTTACTTTTCGAAAGTCCCTTCGACTTCCTGGCGAAGACCCATAAGACGAAAACCAAACGTTTACTTCCGAAGGAGTATATTGCTTCCCAAGAAAACCTCGTTCCCCAGCTCCTTGGGAGACGTGGCTGACCGCATTGGCTGAAAGGAAGAAAGCCTACACATTATCTTAGCCAAAAAGCCGAGAAGAAAGTCTCTGTCGACTCTCTGGCCTATGGCAAATTTTTCCAAAGTGTCCTTAACTCTCTGGCGAAGAGCCGAAGGGCGAAAGCCAGATGTTTACTTCGCAGGAGTATATTGCTCCCCAAAAGAGCTATGTCTCCAAGCTCCTTGGGGGACGAGGCTGACCGCATTGGCTGAAACGAACAAAGACTAGACATTATCTTAGACAAAAGGCCGTGACTCTCTGACCTATGGCAAATTTTTCCAAAGTGTCCTCAACTCTCTGGCGAAGAGCCGAAGGGCGAAACCAAACGTTTACTCCCGAAGGAATACTGCTACCCAAAGGAACTACGTCCCCAAAGGACAACTTTAAGACTGAACATGAAAAAACCTCTTGACCTTAGCATCTCTACACAGTAGGTCTGTCATGCGCGGTTCCTTTCTACTTTTCCATTAGACTCTTTGGCGAAGAGCGAGGGGACACCAAACTTAACTGACCAACTCCATGACACTCAGACCTCTATATCATGGTCGTTTCATGCGCTGCTTCCTTCTAGGCAGGCTGGAAAAAACATATACTACACATGATCTAAGCGAAAAGGCCCCGTTCTAGTTGCAGAGAAGCGCTGATTGAAGCAACCATTTAAACGCATACCTTGCAAAGCTCATCCCTTAAACAAGACCAGTTCATTTTCAGTAATAGTGTACATCAGTGTGACCCATTTTTTTCTTGTACTTACTTGCGTCGAATGATGTTGATCAATCACCCTTGTGGGCCAGAGGCACCTCACGGGCACCCCTACAACTCTCCGACCCAATACTTTTGGAAACCTTATGTCCCCTGAACACGAAATCAAGTGATAACAGTAAAACGTTTGGTCTCACTCATTCAAAATGGCTGCCAAAAACAAAAATGACCGAAAAAATTATGAGTATTTTGAATTAAAAAAGAATAAAGAAGATACTCTTCAAAAATATATTTGAGGCATCGACTCTTAAAATTTGGTCATATTGTGTGACAAAAATTCCAAAGTTAAGTTTTGGAATTGTATTGGTGAGATTCAGGTTAAACAAGATGGCGGAAAACAAAATGGCCGCCAAACTGAATGAAAATTTTTCAAAAAGTGTGTAAAAGCATTAGAAATTTTCACAATCCCCAATCATAATGCTGTAAATTAATGTTTTATAATTAAGGCTGAAGTTTTACAATCCTTGGCACAAGACTATGTGCCAGCCAATATGGGGGAAAAGTACCAAAGAAGTAAAACAATATCGTCTAAGTGAGGTATACTTGCTTCCAACCCATAGCTTGAATTTCCTAAACCAATCTCCTCTAGTAATTAGATGATCGTTCTGTTCATAGAGCGTAACGAACAATTAACACAAGCTCAACTACGCATTTTCTTCCTCTTTGTTCTAAATTGTTGTTACAGTTCTTTGATTGCACTCCAATGTAAAAATACCTGTATCAGGTGTTAATTTTGTGTCCTAATAAAGGTCATAGATAAAATGAAGCAAGAAATTAATGATAAAAGTGGTTTGAACGCAAACGATTCATCATGCAGATTTTCGAACGATTTTGAAGGTTCCTGGAAACTAAGAATAAATCCTACGAGGCTGGGTTGTCAATTTAGCCTGCAGCGTGGCCACTACTTGGTTTACTTTCTTCATAGCATGCCCAAATAAAGCTATTTTAACCAAGCAGTGTAGTGTCTAGTATTGTAAGTATGATGAGCTGTACTCGATATCTGCTAGCCATAGTTTTCTTTGAAACGCACGCTGGTTACCATTAGAACCAGAAAAGTATTTTGGAAATTAAAAAAGGAGAGGAATTGAATAGGATGACATTACTTCAAAGTTTGTCAACCATTGCACCATTTTGCATCTAGGGCACTTTAAATAGTAAAAACATTTCCAACGGGGAGGGGAACCCTTAGATTCCTCCCCAGGATACTTATCACCAACATTCACTTCCTCCCCACACTTTCCAAAAGCTTCCTATGCCTATGTTGAAGTATTGATAAGCGTAAAAACATAAATCGTTTCTGTATATGATGCTGGAGACACATTTTTTGATGTAGGTTCGACGTATCTGCTTATTATAGGCTTTGGGTAATAACACTGAGATCTCAGCCTTAAATTACAAATGAAAAATATCGAACAGCTTTTTGGTTTGAGGGGTCAAAATGAAGAACAAAAGATCGGGAGTAACAGGACTTCGAAGACAATTTTCAAACAATATTTCCTACTTAATCTCCTTACAACTATACGAGACAGTTACATATGCACGGGGAAAGTTTACAAACACAACAAAGAATTTTTTTGTAGTGAACACAACTTCACTCGAAGCAAACGGGGAATACTACAAGTCCAATATTTCTCCTAAAATGTATTTAAAGATGTGTTTTTTTCTCAAAGTAGAGTAGCGTGCATAAAAATTAGTATTGTCATTTTTATGGATAAAATGAGACTAAAGGCCGGTTATCGTTAACAGTCAGGGTGTAACATAGAGAGAATACATGAAGAGAGGTCCCATTGGATTTTTCAATTAACTTTCAGAAAATTCTTTCTATACAATTTTCCGATGACATTGTAAAGCACAAGAAAATGCCCCAAGCTTTTCTAGCGTGAGAAGAAATACATCTTAAGAAACGGGTAACCTGGGCTGTTAGAGTTTGAAAATCACAGTTTCCATTTTAATACCGGTACAGACATCTAGTCTCGCACCCACATAGCTGCTTGCAAAAAAAACGAATTGTGAAATAAAGTTGGAACAATAAGAGGGATTATAATAATGGAGAGATAAAAACATTGTCTCAGTATCACCCAACTCAACCCACTCACTGTTTTAGCAAAAAGCTGTTTTCCCCTAAAAGGGTAAAATCAGGAAAGTTTTTTCCAGGTTGCATGGACACGATCCGAAAAGACAATCGGTAATTTTTAAGGCTTTTCATTTGTGCACCATATTGAATTCACCGGCGTATCCGGGGAGGGGCCCAGCAGGCCATGCCTCCCCCCATTGAAAAAAGAGGAAAAAATAAAAAATCGAAAAAGGGGAGAAAAAATGAAGAAAGAAAAGAAAAAGAGAGGCGAGAAAAGAGGAGAAATTTTTTAAATGATCCAAAAGGACGTTTAAGCTATAGCTTTCTGTAGGGGATAGGGTGAGGTGTGTTTTCGAACGAGTGATGGATCTATTGTAATCCTTTTTTATCACAAATGTTTCTCAAACTATCAGATTTTTCGCAAATCCTTCGCAAACTTTCAAAATTTTCGCGCGCTCTGGGCGCTTTAAACCTTACCCACAGTGTTGTTCTTATTATCAGTATCTTTCGATAGCAACTCCCAGCGAAGCACAGCAGCAAAAGTCCAAAGCTGTTTACGA